>JAKUAJ010000028.1:0-21327 GCA_030562865.1 Kodamaea lidongshanica (nom. inval.) | reverse complement strand
AGCTCATATTTTTACTCACTCACTTACTTACTCATTCGCTGAAGCTCATATTTTCACTCACTCACTCACTCACTTACTCACTCACTCACTCACTCACTCACTTCGCTCGTGAGTTCGTGAGTTCGTGAGTTCGTGAGTTCGTTCATTTTACACAACCCGCACATGTACCCACGATGATGTATACAATCATCTGATTCACATCGACTTGACAACTCGCAACCAACCAAACCCATAAACACAGCTACGCCGCATACCATAAACCCCGAGAAATCATCACAGCACTTATGTGGAGAATGTAAACCAACCAAACAAAGGGTAGATGAAATTCATGTAGATGATCATAGCATAAGTATCTTTGTTTAAAAGTACCCAACGCTTTAGCAATAACATTGAAACAAACAACAATTGTTCTTGAACAATGTTAATAGTACAATCCTGGGCATGCTTATAACTTAAAATGCATCAAGTGTTGTTTCATACATGAAGCATATGATACAATAATAGGATTTCTTATATATATGCAATGTAGTGAGCTTATGATACAATAGCATTTCCACCTCTAAATGCAAATGCAATGTAGTAGGCTTATCCAATGTATTAGGCTTATGTAGTAGGCTTATGTGACAATAGTATTTCCACGTCTGCAAAGCGAGAATAAGGTGAGGAATATTTTTCCAAGTATAACTGTAAATGCAAAGAGTCCAATCATACTCAAAAAGAATTGGCACACATTCGTATTCGCCGTTTCTAGATTACGAATGTTTTGCTGGCTCATGCAAAGATATCTGATGATTTGAAAAATCATGGAAACCCGTTTTTGAAAATCATAGACAATCTATTCTGTATAAACACATGTGCATAATAAGCACAAAGCACATATTCAACCTGAAAACTGTACCTAAATCAGTTCAAATGGGGGACAACCATCATGAAGAAATTCGACAACTTGGAAACGTCAAGTAAAAACCTTGCATTAACACAGAAATATTGGGGTGTCAAAGTACATATCTTGAGGCTAGAGTAGACCATGAGGCTATGGACTTGATTTGACAAAAAAATCAAAATTCCAACATGCTGACGTTGAATAACAACTACACATTGGCAGCTAAGCAAAAGTTATGGGCTGATTGGGAAGGCAATAGGTTAAAAAAAAAAAAAATGGGCCGATGAAGTTGGGATTACATCACAATACCTTTGATAAGGTATGGAAAAAAATAAGGTGCACGAGAATTTGAATTATAATTGGAGAAAAGAACAATAGGGTGTTACATCCATTCGCTTACTAAAGGTTTGTTTTCACACCTACACTGTCTTTCACAAACCCATTTGGAAACGTTTCTCGGAACTCAGTTATTAAACAGCGTAAAATGCCACACAAACAAACCCCAAAGAATCTGTCAAGTGTTTCCCTCCACCTTCGCCCCCCCTCTCCCCCCACCACAACCAGTTACATGTTCCCAAAAAGGAGGCTACATAGGAAGATCTTCTTTACATCTTTTGGTTAGGTCACAGGTTAAGCTATTCCGCATAACAATACCAAAAAACAACCAAAAAGTGAGGGTCTGAAACGGGAAGACCCAACGCTTGGTTGTTTTGAAAGATGAGTTGGGAGAATAGAAGAGTGCCAATGTTAGAAAATAAGACAAGGCGGTTTGGCGGTGCGGTGTGATTGTCTAGGACGTGCTGATACAATTAGGCTTATCGCCAAAACTTTGATTGTGTGAGACTTTGTAAATTATTGTTGCATTTATCGAGTTTTGTTACATTTATCGAGTTTTGTTACAATTTTGTGTATCATGGGTTTGTTTTGGAAAGATCAGCAGATGGACAAAGTGAGGACATGCGAGTCTGGAACGTTAAGATCAAGTTTTGGAACTAGATGAAAATTACGAATTGGTGGTCTAGTATTATGCTAACTTTATTGGGGGGGACTCCACAGCGCGGGTACCCATTGGGGCTGTGGCTCGTGATCTCAAAGTGGTTTTGTGGTTTTGCAACCAGGAGTATAGGTATGCAGAAGCAGACTAAGCAAGAGGAATATGCAGGTGGCAAAAGGATTGTATAGTGTCTGAAGATTTACCCGTGACGCTTTGACCTTTGTGGTGACGTTTTTGTAGTGTGGAGGAAAATATAGGGTGACAAGTTGTATGAGAGTTTGTATGAGAACTTGTATGAGAACGTGTATGAGAGCTTGTAACTTTTATGACAACTTATGACAATAAAGTTTGAACGTTTGAATAAATATACAAAGAATATTGACGGCTCGTAAGTGACCCCTAAGCAATACCTCCAAAGGGACACCAAGGTACGAAGGTACATTCCAGGGCAAGGGTACAAAAGGTGAAACCTAGGTGGTTGGGTGTGTTAAATCTGGTGTGTTGTTTAGCACAGTGAACATGATGAACAATTGGGATTATCATAGTGGGTGCATGTTGATAAAATAAATTGAGCTCGTAAATGAACTCACGAACGAGCGAACGAGCGAAGCGAGTGAGTGAGTGAGTGAGTGAGTGAGTGAGTGAGTGAGTGAGTGAGTAAAAATATGAGTTTTTAGTAATACATAGTATCAATCTTTGGTATCAATCTTTAGTATGAATCTTAAGTAATCTCTATAATCAATTATTTTAGTATCAACCTTTAGTTGTTTGGTGTAAATCTTGAACGAGCAACGAGTGAGTGAGCGAATTTAAGAACAAGCGAAGAATAGGTGAGTGAGTAGTTCTCGTAGCAAACTCAACTCGTAGTGAAGTGTATCAAATTCTTTTGATTTCAATTCAATACTAATGGTTACTGTGGTACTAATGTGATTAATTAATGTGTAGGAGAGATGATGAATAACCGAGCGTAGCTGGTGAGAGTGACAGGGTAAGAGAAGGGAAGGGCAGAAAAAAGTAGGCTAAGGGCACTTTTTAAGCATTCTGGTATCAGTCTGAAAGCACTCTGAAAGCGTTCTAATATCACTCCAAAAGACTCAACCTCACTCCCAGGACTAACCTCACTCCAAAGGACTAACCTCACTCCAAAATCAAAGAAATTATAGAAATTATATAGTCATATTCAAATCATAGAAGTCATATAGATATGTTATTCAAATAATAGAAGTCATATTGATATCTTATTCAAAATTGATGTAGACATCTCTTATTAAGTTATAGAAGTGATGAAAGTCATATATAGCTTGAAAACTCATAGAAGTCATGAAAGTCATATAGCTTGATAAGTCTTGGAAGTCATAAATGTCATAGATATCTTAAATCATAAATGTCATAGATATCATACATATCTTATTAAAAGTGTTCCCTACTCAGCTGTTCGTGGTTTCGCTAATCGCTCACTCGCTACGCTCGTTTGCTTTGCTTAGCTACTCACTCACTCACTCACTCACTCACTCACTCACTCACTCGCTTCGCTCGTTTGTTCGTTCGTTTGTTCGCTCGCCCAATGAACAGACCCATCCTCAGATCAATCCGTCACTACGCCACCAGGTCCGAACACGACTCCCCCCTCCACTACCTACCCCAACGAACCAAACCCTGGTTCGGATGGAGACGCACTGCCGCCTTCCTTCTTGCGGGAGCCGGGGTATCCTACTATGGGTTACATTTTGACGTGTACGAACGCTTGACACTGATTGACAGTAACGACAAGCACAATACAGAGTTACTTCCAATGCAATTAGAGTACAAGTTGAAAAACTTGCCCTTATACCAAGAATTGGCTCATCCAAAGAACTCACAATGGTATATGTTAAAAACCTGGGAAAACTTGGATCACAACCCCTTGAACAGTACCACCACCATTCTGAAACAAGATAAAAATGACCAGGATTCATTCACAGAGGCCTTAAACAAACCAGGGGGAATGCTCATCAAACCCGTGGTTTTCCACAACATCTCCTCCAATGAAGGTGTCACTATTGTTCACGTGGGACACCGTATGTCTGGGTATCCATTCTTGGTTCACGGAGGTATGATTGCCACTTTGTTTAACGAGACGTTCAAAAGAAACGCCTCGTTGAACACGTTAACTCAACTGAACTTGAAGGATGACTACATGGTTGAGAATTTAACTCTTAATTATAAATCTCCCACTTTGGCCAATCAGTTTCTTATCTTAAAAACATCTCCTAGATCAACTGATGGCGTGTCTATTATTTTGGATAGTGTTCTTGAGGATAAGAATGGTAAGGTTTTGGTTAAAGCTGAGGCTACCTTGAGGAACACGGGACGTGCAAGCAAGAATTTAGAGAAGAAGGGGTGGTTTTAAGGGAGGTGAATTCATTGATGACATGATATGATATGATATAAAAAAATATGATATGGTATTGATGCTTACACTTGAAATCCATTCACCACAGTCAATTGCATTTTCTACACTTGAATTTGCATCACTTTGCCACATTTGAAATGTGTTGTTGGCATTTGGTACAAATTGTGTTGCATGCCATTGCAGGCCATCGCATAATCCCTCGCTCATTAGTTGTCCGAGCTGACAAGTACATAGAAGTAACCCTTACACAATCAAACATTTTGTGAAACACAGAAACCTTGTATGAAAACCTAGACCAAAGACGCTTACAAATGACAATCTTTCATAACATGTATTCTCGGAGAAATTGACTATAGTTGATTTGTGTCTATTGTAAAGTTGCGGATAAATAGGATGTGGGGATCGACAAGTACATTCCAAAGGTTATAGGATTGTTCTGTAGATTAACCAAACTGAGAAGCTGACAAAATGGCAAAGTCTCAACCAAACACACTCAAAGAGTCAAACTAACATACTCACAATAAACCAACCCAACATACTCACAATAAACCAACCAAACACACTCAAAGAGTCAAACTAACACACTCACAGAATCATCTTAACACTCACAGAATCATCGTAACACTCACAGAATCAACTAAACACTCACAGAATCATCCTAACACACTCACAAAATGTACAAAAAAACTCGCTAAAAGTGAAACAGAGAGGTGGAAAACCAAAAGGTTAACTTACGCATCTCATGCTATTGGTTGTAGTTTGACGGCATTTTGTACCGCCATGCTTATCGAAGTTTCGTTTGTTTTCGTTTGCAGACGATTCGGTTTTAAGACAATACTCAAAAGGGGAGATGTTTTAAGCTCCTGTGCAATTGCAACTTTATCTGCGGGTTCGCTTAAAAAGAGTCGTCATGGCCTGTGCGTCAATCACCTTATTCTGGCGCAGGTGTCTTGATAGTTCCCGTGAAAATTATCATGCAAGATTTAGTATTCACCAATTAGTTGGGGTTTGCCATATTTTTGGGTTAGTTAATCAATGGTGTAGCCCATTAATTAGATCATTTATTGAATAATTCATTAGAGATTTTCCTATAGTTGGTTTATGATATCATGATATTGGAGTGAACTATGAATCAAAAGTGGCTGATGACCGCAAAATGGTTGTGTCTCAAAACGTGGTTTGTGTCATTGGTGATGAAGAGTTTGAGAGGGCAATATGGAGATGTTTGAAAAATACAAGTTACACCTGGAACTCAAAGGTATTATTTGGAGTACAAAGCGAAACCACCTTTGTCTCAAAGACAGAACGGGTGTTTGAGACACGATGATTGTTTAGTAGATTACGTATTTAAGCGAATGAAGTGAATGAACATATTATGTGAATAAATATGTGATATGAAACCAATGGGTGACATGAAATCAATCTCCGATACAAATGTTCGCATTCACATAAATGCCATATAGGTTTAATGTACGATTTAGCCAGCAGAAAAGTGTAGTTGATGCAGCCATCCTAATCAATGCATCTATCCAACGTTCCGACGCCATTTCTTTTCTCTATTCATGGTGTTGTTTTGTGGCCAAACTCTCTTGCTTTCTAACAAGGCCGTATAACGAGTGGATATTGTGATTCCGTATAACGAGTGGATATTGTGATTGGGTATAGCGAGTGGACACTATTGTAAAGATTCAAGAGAAGAAATATGTCGGGGTAGAATTCTATAGAATAGGGTGGAGAGAAGGCGCAATCTATGTTCATTTTGCAATCCATGGTTGGTGCAAGTTTGGTTGGTGCAAGTTTGGTTGGCATGTTTGGTTGATGGTGGCTGATAATATTTTGTATTGTGAGGAATCCATGTTCTTGGCGTTGTTACAGATGATGAAAATGGCTTGTAGGTGATGGTTGGAGGTTATGGTGGAGTCAAGAAGTAGAGTGAATAGTTGGAGTAAATAGTGGAGTCAAGGACTGGAGTAAGATATGCAGATTAGTTGCTTATTATACCCTATTGATTATTAAAAATGTCCCAAAATCAGAGTCTATCTTCACACGTAATGCTGGGTTAATTGGCTGATTGTGTGTAAGTTTCACTGAAGGGTTCTAATAATCTCAATAGGTTTCACTTTTTGCAATGAGTGAGAGGATACGAGATGACAGTGAGAGGACAGTGAGAGAACATTTTGCAGGTGAGTCAATCTAACAGAGTAATGAGATGGCTGTTATCCAGTATTGTATTTTATCAATTGTTTGGTGAATGATTCATTAGGTGTTTCCATGCATTGAATTAATGATTATTTAGTTCTTGCGTATCAAGTGCACATTTATCACTCGTTTCTCATTTATTTATTCACTCGCAATACAACGTTAATGAACGATAAATCACCACAAGACCAATCCATGTCGATGCAATCACCCCCGCAAACGGAATCCTCCCCAGAAACCAATTCCATACAGAATGGACAGAATGAAGAGAATGGACAGAATGGACAGAATGATCAGAATGAACAGAATGAACAGAGTGAACTGAATGATCAGAATGATCAGAATGGACAGAATGATCAGAGTGAACAGAATGAACAGAATGAACAGAATGAACAGAATGAACAGAATGAACAGAATGAACAGAACAACCAGAATAACCAGAACAGCCAGAACAACCAGAACAACCAGAACAACCAGAACAACCAAAACCAATCCAATCACAATATAAACCCCTCTCACTCTTACGGAACAAGATCTAAATCAAAAGATGTCAGAAAATCAAACGTTATAGTACAGCCTCGTCTCAAACCAATGCCCTTTAAAGATATGCCGTTTGGAAGTAAGATCGAAGATGGATGGAACCGCCTTGCAGTAGTTAATAATGACGGGATCCAGTTTTACCTGATCGAAGACGCCCCCATAAATAAGCGTGGGTTCAAGTATAAGCCCTGCGTTTGGAATCCCGCATTCAAAGCCAACCTCTACTCCACCACAGAATGCTCACCGTTTATGGCACGACCTTCGTATTTCGATAAACTGGCCAGCATTCTCTACGATCAAAACATACATCATGTCACCACCAACAATGGATGGTGTTCCACCAGAGTCACCACGGGAATCCGTGAAGGGGACTGGTACTTTGAATTCAATATCCGCAAAGCCAATGAAACCTCACTGAAGGCTCATGTTCGTATAGGCATTGCACGTAAGGAGGCGAGTTTGGAGGCCCCCGTAGGATTTGATGGATACGGTTACGGCCTCAGAGACGTACGTGGAGAATTCATGACCTTAAGTAGACGTCAATCAAATATGATATCAGATGGGTTCAAATCAGGTGATACCATTGGATTTCACGTTTCCCTACCAAAATTATCATCACATTTGGAAAGCATCAAAGAGTTCTGTGCAGGCTACAAATCATCCATCAAACCGGAAACGCTCAAGAAAAAGAGGAAAACAACAAAATTAGCACCGGCAAAACACTCGGACGAAGACCAGCTCCGCTTCTGCGAAAACGGCAATATCGTACGAGACCAAGTGCCTATCAAGTACAAAAACGCCCTATACTACGAGCAGTACGACTACACAAAAAACAAAATCATGGACCATCTCCTCAACCCAGTTGTGCTCTTTGGTGAAAAGGCTGTTCTTCAAAGTGAGGACTTAAACTTGGATGAGAAAATCCCCAAGATCCCCAACTCGTGCATTCGTGTCTTCAAAAACGGCGTCCAGCAAGAAAACACCATCCAGGACCTATTTTCCTTCTTACCAACCAGCATTGAAAACGAGGAGGCAAACTTGTTCCACAACACCAAGCAGCAGCAAAACCCAAACTACAGAAATACAGATGATAACCTGCTAGGGTATTACCCAATGATGTCGGTTTTTCAGGGTGGCATTGTCAGCTTTAATGCTGGGCCAGACTTTAAGTTTGGACCTCCCGAGGGTGCGCGTGCTTTTTGCGAGAGATATGAGGAGAGTGTTGTAGAGGAATGGTTTTGGGATTTGATAGATGAGGTTGAGGGGGAGTATTTGGATTTTTTTGAGTAAAGCGAATGAACGAGCGAACGAACGAGCGAACGAACGAGCGAACGAACGAGCGAAGCGAGTTCGTGAGTTCGTGAGTGAGTTCGTGAGTGAGCTCGTGAGGGAGATTTTGTGAGTGAGTTCGTGAGAGTGAGATTGTGAGTGAGATTATGTTAGAAATTGTGAGTGTGAATGAGTAAGTGAGCTCGTGAGGGAGAGTTTGTGAGTGCATGTACGTTCGTTCGTTCGTTCATTCGTCCGTCCGTCCGTTCGTTCGCTCGTTCGTTCGTTCGTTCATTCGTCCGTCCGTCCGTTCGTTCGTTCGCTCGTTCGTCCGTCCGTCCGTTCGTTCGTGCGTTCGCTCGTTCGCTCGTTCGTCCGTCCGTCCGTTCGTTCGTGCGTTCGTTCGTTCGCTCATTCGTTCGTTCGTTCGTTCGTTCGTTTCGTTCGTTTCGTTCGTTTCGTTCGTTTCGTTCGTTTCGTTCGTTTCGTTCGTTTCGTTCGTTTCGTTCGTTTCGTTCGTTTCGTTCGTTCATTCGTTCATTCGTTCATTCTTTCATTCGTTCATTCGTTCATTCTTTCATTCGTTCATTCGTTCATTCGTTCATTCGTTCATTCGTTCATTCGTTCATTCATTCGTTCGTTCGTTCGTTCATTCGTTCATTCATTCGTTCATTCATTCATTCAATTAATTCTTGTGAGTGTGAGCGAGTACGTTCGCTGGTTCGCTGGTTCGGTGAGTGAGCTCGTGAGGGAGAGTTTGTGAGTGCACGTTCATGAGAGTGAAATTGTGAGTGAGATTATGTTATAAATTGTGAGTGTGAGTGAGTAAGTGAGCTCGTGAGGGAGAGTTTGTGAGTGCATGTACGTACGTATGTTCGTACGTTCGTTCGTTCGTGAGTGAGTGAGTGAGCTCGTTCGTTCGTGAGTGAGTGAGTGAGCTCGTGAGGGAGAGTTTGTGAGTGCATGTACGTACGTATGTTCGTACGTTCGTTCGTGAGTGAGTGAGTGAGTGAGCTCGTTCGTTCGTGAGTGAGTGAGTGAGCTCGTGAGGGAGAGTTTGTGAGTGCATGTACGTACGTATGTTCGTATGTTCGTTCGTTCGTTCGTTCGTTCGTTCGTTCGTTCGTGCGTTCGTTCTTTCGTTCGTTCGTTCGTTCGTTCGTTCGTTCATTCATTCATTCAACTAATTTTGTAATCTCAATCCTTCATGGTTTCACAAACCAGTGCACCACGCTTCACTCTGACCATCTCTAATACTCTTGAACCATCTTGATGGCCAAGTCACTGCGTCTATAACGTTTGGACAAAGAGGGTGAGGATTCGTCAATTCACAACTTTGTCACAACCCATAATAAATGAATATCGAGATGAATATGTTTATATTAAAAATACATTAGGTGAAATAAATCATCAACTACATCAGGTGAAAATCAATTACGTAACTTAATATTCAAGCTTTTGTGCACATTTGTATTGTTTATATTAAGCTTCACTTTATTTTCAGCCACATATGGTCAGTTGACATGCACACACTCAAAAGAAATGCTGGTTTGTAGACGAGGAACCTAAAATTTGCAACGATGAGACTTTATATAATAGACATCAAGACAGTTTTTGTGAATATCCGTAAGCTTCAATGTGGGTGTAAAACCTAAAATTAAGAGTGAAATAACCGACATTTAGCATAGTTCAATGGCCTGATTTATTGTATTCATCATTCAAGACAGGTCTAGACGAGGAGTTCTAGAGCGGTCTAGGCAACCCGGTCTAGACATTTCAAGAGATGCCCAATAAGAATGTTGTAGATGGTTAACAGAAGCAGTTTAGATGAATGAGAATCGTAGATGGTTAACAGAAGCAGTTTAGAGTCAACAAGAATCGTTGATGGTTAACAGAAGCAGTTTAGATGAATAAGAATCGTAGATGCTAACAGAATAGCATGACGGGGTTTTTGAGACAATCGAAACGAATAATCTCATTGTGACGGTTCTTACGTATGAATAATCTCATTGTGACGGTTCTTACGTACGAATAACCTCATTCTGAATATTCTTATGTTCTCCATATTAGCACCAACATATAAAAGACACCAAAAAAGTCATGGTGCCCAGAAAAACCTTACCCCATTTCTGCATATAAAACAGGTTATGGGCTTAATGACGCTTAGACTGTGCGTTGCGTATCAAGAGATGCATTTGAATCTGGGGTTCTTAGGTAACGAACGAACGAACGAATGAACGAACGAGCGAAGCGAGTTCGTGAGTTTGTGAGTGAGTTCGTGAGTGAGCTCGTGAGGGAGATTTTGTGCACGTTCGTGAGAGTGAGATTGTGAGTGAATGAGAGAGTGCGTGAATGGATGCGTGAGTGAGTGATTTCTGTTCGCAGGTTGGCAGGTTTGTTCACTCACGCACTCACGCAGCTCGCTTCGCTCGCTTTGTTCGTTCGCTCGTTCAAGGCCGTTGGGCAATAAAAATGATTCATTTATACGAAAATAATCTTGTAACAATCCGTTTAAAGACCCGTACGGCAATAATAGATTTGACCAAAACTTCAATCACTCGCTCTGCTCGTAATTTCACTGCTCGCGAGTGCTAAGAGTCTCCCGACCAACACCAATCACAACCAACCCATCATCTCCATCCGGATAATATATCGCAAAACACTTGTAATGAAAAGCCTGCAGCTTGCCACTCACAAATAAACCCATTGTAACAATCTCTCCACATTGCTTGCACGTGTATATCCTTCCGCCAGTGTTGTAGGCTCCGTAGCGTTGAATCAAGTACTCCTTCAATTCCGATAGCAGTCTGGTGGATAAGAGGATGCGGCCCTCGTTGCTAAGACGGAACCAACCCGCATCCACCAACAATCGCACAAACTTCTCGGACTCCCCGAGAGTGTATCCGGTTTCACGGGCAATCAATTGATTGGCGTTGACTTGACCCACTGTGAAATCGGTCTGTTCGAGCATATCATCGATAAGCTTCTTGATAGTGTCCAACTCCTTAGGCGAGTGTTTGGTGAGGCCCTTTGAGATTTCGTCGCCACTGGCGTTGATGAATACATATGTCAAGTCACCGGTCAATTCGTCAGTTTTCTTGTCTATCTTGAACCCGTGCTGAGAGATCCTATAGTTGATTGATGCAATACAGCTGTTGAGTTCATTTTCGATATTCAGAATCTCTTCTTCGGGAGCAAGCTCGGAAGTGATTGCTTTGAAGTATTCGATGAGATTGGTGTGTGTGACAAGTTTGGTGGACCTTAGAAGTGTGAGTACTGTTTTATGGATTTCATTGTATTGCATTTGGTGAAAAGATCGAACGAACGAGCGAACGAGCGAACAAACGAGCGAACGAGCGAACAAACGAGCGCAGCGAGTGAGTGAGTGAGTGAGTGAGTGAGTGAGTGAGTGAGTGAGTGAGTGAGTGAGAGTAACATATCAGTATAATTTATGTGAGAGTAACATATCAGTATAAGTTAGTAACATATCAGTATAAGTTAGTAACATAGCATAAGTTATGTGAGAAACTAATCGTTAATTCTAAAGTATACAAGTTATCAGTATCACCATAAGCTATGTCAAGTCACAACGAGTGAGTAGCGTAGTGGATTCTTTTGCTACATTTTAATCAAGTGTTGTAGTTTTTTATGAACAATCATGATATTCTATCAAGCTCGAATGCTATGAATAGCTTATAAGGTATTAATGTATTGGGTGAGAAATGCTAGAGAATTAATATTTTGCAGCATATAAATATGTTAAGGAAATGGTTTTATATGTTATCATATAGACTATCATTGATTATCATTCATTATCATATAGAATATCACTCATTATCACTCATTATCATATAGAATATCACTCATTATCATACATTATCATATAGAATATCACTCATTACCATTCATTATCATATAGAATATCACTCATTACCACTCATTATCATATAGAATATCACTCATTATCATCCATTATATATGTTATCATGCTATCATCAATATTCATCACATTTTATGTTAGGCCATCATGTTCATCCTCTACATAACAACCCCAAACACAAATCCCCCATTTGTGTACATCATATAAATTTACAAAAGGTCGCACTATTTTGCAGCCAATGTTCCCACTCATCTTCTTCGCAGCATTAAGCTTCGCTTGTACATCCTCCACACAGTGCCTGGTCCAGAGAGCATCTATCCAAGAGAATCTCGTAAACTTCTCAACCAATGGGGATGTCGAGTACACTAGTGATGGGAATTTGAAAATGACAATTGGCGAGAGGTTTGATAATCCAACTATTGTTTCTGATTTTCACATAATGTATGGTAAGGTTGAAGCAGACATTATGGCTGCCCCCGGCAGAGGTATCATCAGTTCCTTCTATATGCAATCCGAAGACCTTGATGAAATTGACATTTTGGAAGCTTTTGGAGGTGATGGGTTTAGATTCCAAACCAATTTCTTTATCAAGGGCCATGTGTTCAATCACGAGAGAGGCATGTACCATCCAATCCTTCACTCCACCCTGCAGTTCCATAGGTATGGTGTGGAATGGACCCCTCAGGAGATTAATTGGTTTCTCGACGGTAACCTTGTTCGTACTGTAACCAAAGATAATCAGTTTGGTCTCCCAACCTCCCCCATGGCTGTCCACTTGAGTTTGTGGGCGGGCGGAGACGTGACCACAGTACCGGGCACCGCGGAATGGGCCGGAGGCTTGACCGACTACTCGGAATTGCCCTTTACCATGCTTGTTAGAAACTTGGTTGTTCAGGACTATACAGATAGGTTTGAAAACCTTGAGTGTGAACTTGGGGATTGTTCTGTTGAAGATTCCAGAGATGATGAAAATGAATGTGTTGACTGCGAAGATGAATGTGTTGGTTGCGAAGATGAATGTGTTGGTTGCGAAGATGAAGATGAATGTATTGACTGTTTTGACGATTTATTTGTGGAAACTACAGGACATAAGCTGGAGTGTCAGGATCATAATTTGAATGATTTGGATATGGATGTTGAAATCAAGGAAACACTGATTGAGTTTGCATTTCCTAAAACGACAGCAATGGCTCGAGAGGCTGAAATTTCTATGCCACAGGCCACAGAGACTCTTCAAACTGTCGCTATCCATTCACAAGACTCAATCACTTTTGTTGAAGACTTGTCTGAAACTTTCACTCCAACTACCTGGAATCCTGCATCTAGCGTAGAGGACTTTGCAACCATTACCCAATATGTCAAAGAATCTATATCAACCGTAAAGTCTCCAGGCACCACTACAAAGTCTCCAGACACCACTACAATTTCTCCAGACACCACTACAATTTCTCCAGACAACACAGTGAGTGGCTTTCCCAAAATTACAGAGTTGGCTTCTGGAACTTTTCCTCCAAGAACAAGACAACACGCTGAAAGTGTACCTTACACCCCAATCACAACCCAAAAGGCAGCTTCGAGCACCAGAAAGGTCTCCCAGAGCGGCCAACGATCAAAGTTGCCCAGCAGATCATCCACATCGTCCAAGAACATGTTTGGGCTGTTTGTGCAGTTTGAAGAGGAGAATGGAGGGATGCAAATATTGTACTCCAAGGCTTCTTGGGTTATTACGTTGATTTTGATGTTGGTTTAGTAATGCATGAGTAGAGAATTGAATGTAGTATGAGCGAAGTGACCAAACGAGCGAAGTGACCAAACGAGCGAAGTGACCAAACGAGCGAAGTGACCAAACGAGCGAAGTGACAGCTAGCTGCGAAGCAGCATAGGAGCGAAGCGACCATAAGTACGATGTGGCTGCGAATCAGCATAGGAGCGAAGCGACCATGAGTACGATGTGGCTGCGAAGCAGCATAGGAGCGAAGCGAATAAGTACGAAGTTAAATGTGGCTGCGAAACAGCGTAGGAGCGAAGCGACCATAAGTACGAAGTGAAATGTAATGGCTGTGAAGCAGCATAGGAGCGAAGCAACCATAAAGCAAAGCAACCATAACAGCAAAGCAACCATAAGAGCGAAGAAACCATAAGAGCTAACACTATCACTCACTCACTCGCTTCGCTCCTAAAGGTCCCTCCCTTGATTTTATCTCAAGGTTAACACTTTAAACTGCATTACGAGCTAGGCTAGTAATTAATATCAGCATACACCAACTCACCACAACATATCAAGAAGTGCATACAAACAAACAAATTGACATTTAGTTGTTCATTGTAAAGTTTGATGTCCATCACTTGGTTTGGCTCTATTATCAACATCTACATCCCTTGGGTATGGCCCAAATTTACCCAGACACGCGTAAATCTCAAACCAGGTTGATTGAATCTAAAACAATCTTTCAAATAGGAAAGATCAAACGGTTTTTAGCCATGAATAGTCTGCCTAGAATAAATGAGATAGTGGCGGTTTGCTACTTACGGAGACGAACCTGGCCAATATATTGGCTCACATCACCCTTGGGAATTGATTGGAAAATCAAAATTCGAGCTCAGATTTCAACCAAGGGGGGACCCTTGGGAATTGGACGAACGAGCGAACGAACGAACGAACGAACGAACGAACGAACGAACGAACGCACTCATGCACTCACTCACGTACTCACTTACTCACTCACTCACTCACTCACTCACCCACTCACTCACTCACCCACTCACTCGCTTCGCTCGTTCGCTTGGCTCTTTCGCTTCGCACGCTTGATTAAAAGTTTGGTTTATAGTGTTTCGGGTTGATTTGTCTCAGCCTCAGAATATATAACCAAACGAATTCATGTATACAATAAGTGTGATGTATATGCTGACTTTCATCAAATATCATCTCATGCAATTCCTATAGACGATTGCTTAGTTTGAATAGGTTTGTTAGTATTGTAGTGACCAAAATACCTTATGTACATCTCAGACATGCCATTTCTATGTATTTTACATCTACAAACTATCGAGTTTTGATATGGGCATTAATTTGAAACATCCCTGTTAAGATATCTCTCGTTCAAATGGTGTCGTCGTATAGCATTGGTTGCAGCTACAGCCTACTCGCCCAAATGTTGGTGGTTGTGCTGATTCAACTTGAGTTGGGCTTTCAATTGTTGCTCACATTGAGACTGATTTTAAGAACATTGAAACTCACAATAAGACTCGACTAAACTTGAACTAGACTCTATTGGACACTACATTTGACACTGAATTCAAAGCGATTTTAGGAGTGAACATGAAGGTGAACTCTAAAGTATATTTTCTTAGCACTTTTCATAGCCAATTCAAGGAAATTTCCATAGAATTCACAGTAATTTACAGCACTTTACAGCACTTTTCAAACGAGCGGAGCGAGTGAGTGAGTGCGAGAGTATTCAGAATAACCATCGCTTGCGAATTTGCAGCCAAAATGATCAAAAATGTCAAGTAAAATGAGAAAAGAACAAAGATCTCAATGATGTTTGAATAGAATTATGATTTGAATGAACGCATTGCTTGAAAGTGCTAAATGCTATAATTGCCAAAATCCTTTAAATCCACTCAATACTCAACTCAACTCTTCCTTTTCATTCCATTCCTTGGTACAAATAGACCCGTACCGCAATAAAATCAAAAGATTCGCTACTCACTCACTCACTCGCTTCGCTCGTTCGTTCGTTGTGGTTGGTCAAACAGCCTAGTACAATAGTAGCTTATCCAGATTCTACGGGTTGGGAACGTACCCCTATCAGTGATAGAGAGTAGTAAAATAACATAGGTTATGGTCTACGACCATACCCTATAACGAAAGTAATAGCTTTTATACTAGTCCAGAATATAGTGTACACATGAATAAAGGGTGTAATCTAACAGACAGCCATTTAACAGCCTTTTCGCAGTCAGTTCGCAGTCAGTTCGCAGTCAGTTCGCAGTCAGTTTGCAGTCAGTTTGAATAATGAGTAGCAATGCTGCAAAGCTGTACTGTTATCATTTTCAGAACTTATATAGAACTCAATATCAAGTAACCAACCAAATACTTTTTAATCTTAATATTCTCATTGGATTTCATTTCTATGCACACAATAATTTCGCAGCCATCTATTGTTCAGCTTACAAGAATATGATGATGATAGTGCTAAGGAAAGGGAAAGCAATCGAGCGTAGTGAGATTTAAGAATAAGGTTGTGGTATCGAGCTTCGTGAGGTATTGAGTGTAGCGAGATCTGAGAATATCTGTGAGATTAATTTGGACAGAATTTCGATTAAATTGGACAAAATCGGACAAAATTTGACCAATTCGATACGAAATTCGATACCGAATTACAGACTAAATATATACCAAGTGTATACTAATTTTGCAACTAGTACACAACTCAGCACACAACTCACTCACAACTCAAACGAATCATCAAAATCAGCAACACTGTAAGAACATTCACCATCGCAATCGCTCATGTTATTGCTTGAGGAAGGTTACTTTGGCTGATTAAGCAAACTTTAACGTTTCTTCAAAGTTGCAGATGTTTAGAGTGATTCAATAAAGCTTAGCTGGTAGTGTCGTGGTTTACGCTGCCCGGTATGTAGTGTAGCGGTATGCTCAGTAGATGAACTCACTACGGTTAACTTGATGGGCTTGGTGGAGAAAAGTAAATGTAACTGATACGCTTAGTAGAGGTTAGTAAATGTAATTGATACGCTAGGGAGTTAAGTAAATGAACTTGATACGCTTGATAAAGCTACATGTATTCACTACGCTCCGTACAGATTAGTAAATTTACTCGCTAGGCTCGTAAATCGTCGCTACGCTCGGTTGCTGGTTGGATTGCTCAGAATTCCTCGCTCCGCTTGGAATTCCTCGTTCGGCTTGAATTCTTCGCTCCACTCAGAATTCTCACGGATTATTCCCCTCCGAATGTCTTCAATCCAAGGAATCAGCTTCACGTCGCTAGTCACCAACGACGCAAGTCAATTCACCAGACTCAGCAACTTCTACTCCTCACTCGGATTCAGACTCACCAAAAACTACTCCAAGATCCTGAACAATGGTGCAGCTTCTGCCCTGAACAACCCAAAGCTTCACTTGGGGGTATCCAATGACTCCCTTCGCGAGTTATGGATCGAAACATTCCCTCTCCAACCCACAGACTCTAACAACAACATCATCCCATGGCAGGAGTTACCCCTGTACAACGGAGACACCACCGAAAAGTTGAGTCAGCCCACAACCTTGAAGCTCCGCTTGTCCAACCTCCCACAGGTCAATACTTCCCCTAAGGAGTTAAACTTCTTCCTGGCAAACTTGGATGCCTTGAAAGATGTCTTAACCAAACAATCGATTGACTTCAGCTCCTCCCCAAACTCCGTCCTTACAAAGGACCCCTTGGGTAATCTTGTGGAATTCACCAACACCGAAAACCCTTTTACAGACAAGGCCTATACTTCCGAGCAAACCTACTTGGAGGATAAAGCCAGGCAGCTAATGACCAACCTCCCTTCAAACAACCCTTCCTTGATGCATTTGGCTAACCAAGGCACCAGAAAGAAAATCGGGGTCATGACCTCGGGTGGTGATGCTCCAGGAATGAACCCCGCTGTGAGGGCCGTGGTACGTGCTGGGATCTACTTCAATTGCGACGTTTATGCCGTCTACGAGGGCTACGAAGGGCTCGTCACCGGGGGCAATCTCTTGCGTAAAATGCAATGGCTGGATGTCCGTCTGTACTTGTCTACCGGGGGTACCTCCATTGGTACCGCAAGATGTGCAGCTTTCCGTGAGCGCTCGGGACGTCTCAAAGCAGCAGAGAACATGATCATCAACGGAATTGACGCGTTGATTGTATGTGGAGGAGATGGATCGTTGACCGGGGCTGACCTTTTCCGTTCCGAATGGCCTTCGTTATTGGAGGAATTGGTACAAACGAAAAAACTCAAACAATCTCAAATCGAACCACACAAACACCTCACCATCGTGGGGTTGGTGGGATCCATCGATAACGACATGGCCCAAACAGACGCAACCATCGGGGCTTACTCGTCCTTGGAAAGAATCACCGAAATGGTGGACTTTATCGACGCCACTGCAAACTCCCACTCGCGTGCCTTTGTCATTGAGGTCATGGGCCGTCACTGTGGCTGGTTGGGACTCATGTCAGGTCTCAGCACCGGTGCAGACTACATCTTCATTCCAGAGAGACCCCCAAAAGCAGCCTCCTGGAAAGACGAATTGAAGGCCGTTTGTAAAAGACACAGAAACACAGGAAAAAGAAGAACAACGGTTATCGTGGCCGAGGGCGCCATTGACGACGAACTAAACCCAATCACCTCCGAGCAAGTGAAGGAAGCCCTTGTGGAGCTCGGACTCGACACCAGAATCACAACCTTGGGTCACGTTCAAAGAGGTGGGTCAGCCGTGGCTTACGACAGGTGTTTGGCCACCCTCCAAGGTGTAGAGGCCGTACGTGCTGTTTTGGAGCTGACTCCCGAGACCCCGTCTCCAATGATTGGGGTTTCGGAAAACCAGATTGTTCGGATCCCGCTAGTAGAGGCTGTGGAGGTTACCAAATCGGTAGCCACTGCCATTGAAGCCAAGGATTTCGACAAGGCCATGAGTTTGCGTGACTCCAACTTTGCCGATGCCTATTCTCATTTCCTCTCCACGTCAATGCTTGATGACGGTTCTAAGGCCTTACCGGAAAACCAGAGATTGAACATTGGTATCGTGCACGTGGGGGCCTCTTCTGCCGGGTTGAATGCTGCTACGCGTGCAGCCGGGCTTTATTGTATGGCCCAGGGCCATGAGTTGTACGCCATTGAAAACGGGTTCAGCGGGTTGATTTCCTCCGGAACCATCAAACCTTTAAAATGGATGGACTTTGAGCTGTGGCATAATCTGGGGGGATCGGAGATCGGTACCAACAGATCACTCCCATCTGAAAACCTCGGAAAAGTGGCCTACTACCTTCAAAAACACAATCTTGACGGGCTCATCATAATCGGTGGATTCGAAGCTTTTAGTGCCTTGCACGAATTAGACCAAAATAGACTGAGCTACCCCATCTTTAACATGCCCAAAATTGTGATTCCTGCCACTGTCTCCAATAATGTTCCAGGAACCGAGTACTCCTTAGGATCCAACACATGTTTGAATCAATTGGCAAATTACTGTGACGTTGTGAAACAATCGGCATCCTCATCTAGACGTCGTGTGTTTGTGGTTGAAGTCCAAGGAGGACACTCTGGATATGTTGCCAGCTCGTGTGGGTTGATCACGGGATCCATAGCCACATACACTCCGGAGGCCGAAATCAACTTGAAGACAATTCAAGAAGACATCAAATTATTGACCGACGTGTTTGCCAATGATCGTGGGGAGGACAATAACGGGAAAATGATTATACGTAACGAGCAAGCCAGTAGCGTTTATTCCACCGAATTGATTTCGGACATAATCAAAGAATCCGCAAGAGGCAGATTCGAAACTAGAACAGCAATCCCGGGCCACGTTCAACAAGGGTTTACCCCATCCGCCATGGACAGAGTGAATGCCGTGAGATTTGCAGTGAAATCCGTGCAGTACATTGAGGCATGGCAAAAGAAGAAGGATGTGGATGTGTCTGTTGTGATTGGTATCCAAAGGGGCCAAGTGACGTATTCCAACGTGGCTGATTTGTATGAAAAGGAGGCGGATGTGAAGTTGAGAAAGGGAAAGACTGTGCATTGGCAAGATTTGAATGAGATTTCGGATATGTTGAGTGGGAGATTGATGTTGAGAGAGGGTAGAGTGTATTAGGGTAAATTACTCATACTGCGGAGCAGTGTGAGTGATTGTTTATGGATTGATAGCGCTGCGGAGCGCTGCGAAGCAGCATTGAAGCGAAGCGACATAGCGAAGCGACCTTTGATATTCACAAAAACTGCTGCGAAGCAGCACACCAGCCACATTCAATATTAACAGAAACTACCGCAAAGCAAATATTATTATGTTAGCTTATTTATAAAATGCTAATAAATGCTCCCTATTTAATGTTAGCTAATAGTTCTTGTATTATCTGTGGACTACAATACTATCAAATCTACCTGAATAAGCAAGTGAATGGATGGGTGCATGGAGTAATTAGTTATGCACACTATCAAGCAGCACATTGGACACGATCCTAATGAAACCTCACCATACCTTTGGTATTGAAGCGTTTTAGTAGTTGTAGAGAAAGCGAAGCCCAAGTCGGAGTATACGGGGATATGGAATAATCAAATGTAAGTTTGGGGATAGTTGAAAGGTTCCGAGCGAACAAACGAGCGAAGCGAACAAACGAGCGAAGCAAGTGAGTTTGTGAGTATCAAATTCAATAAGAACAAACGAATGAGCGAGCGAAGATCAAACGAATGAACGAGCGAACAAACGAATAAACGAACGAATAAACGAATAAAAGAACGAATAAACGAATAAGCGAACGAATAAACGAGCTCTAGTAGCTTATAATCCTACAATATCTCACTGCTTCTGTAAACCTCTTTTGTCATTTACTTGATACCCTTCTCTATTGATACTCCTGCATAATAGCTATTTTGGTTGCAAATTGTTAGCGTATTCTGGTTCAAGTGCAAGAGCCTAGAGGTTTGTCGTTGAAACATATCATGAATGATATTTTTGGTTAACCAATGGGGTGTGACCCAGATCTAAAGTTATATTCATCATCTGTAACCACCTCAATGACTCACAAAATAGCCTTTGAAGTGAGTGAGTGAATGAGTGGGTGAGTGGGTGAGTGGGTGAGTGCGTGTAAGTGAGTTCGTGAGTGAATGAGTGCGTGAGTGCGTGTGGGTGAGTGAATGAGTGCCTGTGTGCGTGTGAGTGTGAGTCAGTGCGTCAGTTTGTTCGTTCACTCGTTCAATCCAACCTCTGACGATAGCCCGGAAAACCCATGGATTGCCTATCCGATTGTTTGTTCATCATGGAAACCAAGGGTTATCACTTGCATACAAATTCATTTCATTCTGGTTACTTCAAATACTTACAAACGAAATTGGCTGTAGAGAAGCACCGGATTTACCTGTGCCTTGATTTAACCACCAGTAATGTTCTTTTGCAATGATAAAAATGAACACTG
>JAKUAJ010000027.1:83888-151651 GCA_030562865.1 Kodamaea lidongshanica (nom. inval.) | reverse complement strand
TCAGACTCTTTTGGAAGATGCTGTTTATGGTAAATTTTGCGATTTCATTAACAATCTTGGGTTCCATGGCATTTTGCCAATCCCTCAACTTTTGTACATCATTTGAATAATGTCCTAATTAATTTGAATCTCTTTGAATATGTTCACTTGGTTTGACCTGTGTACTCAAAAGTGCAAACTTCCAGTTTTACACAGCATTTAATTATATTAGGAGTGACCATCATATTCAAAACTCAAAGCAGTCTGTCTCCTTACTCATCAAATCAGTCCGTCTCCTTACTAATCAAATTAACAACGCTCATTTAAATTAACAACACTCATTTAAATTGTTGGCTGTGTAAAACATATCCAATCGAGATCGGTGGCTGCGAAAATCACAAAGTTGTACTTTTCATGCTTCAACACTAAAAATCGTCAAAACCATAACCATACCATAGATTTTGATCATATATCAACTCTAATTCATATAATGATGTTCAATTAGTGATTAGTTTCCATATATGTGGTTGCAATACTGATTGTAGTTTTGTTCGCAATTGCCTGCGATTTTGTCTGCGATTTTGTCTACGATTTTGTCCGCGATTTTGTCCGCAGTCTGCCGCAGTTTGGTTGCAAAGTTAATCACAGGTTTGGTTGCAAAGTTGGTTACGGAATAAATCATATAATCCAAACTTGGTGGCAGCTGTTGGAAAACTCCGCCATGGCTGCCAATATATAAAGATATGAAAAGTAGGAGAATAATCATCAACAATGCAATTCAATACAAAAACTTTAATCTCTTTGGCAGCAGCCATTTCTACAGCCAACAGCGCTGCAGCTCCTATCACCTCCAATTCACCAGCAGGCCTCGTGTATAGAGCTGAATTCAACTCATCAAATAGTCACGACATCCGTGGTGTGGTCAACTTTACAGGTCTCAACAACGGTCAATTGAACGTGAATGTCAGTATCAGTGGTTTACCAGATGGTGAAGAATTTCCTTACCGTATCCACGTCAACCCAGTCTCAGATCAAGGTGACTGTTATGCAACCCTTGGAGACTTTAACCCATTTGATGGCGTGACCCCAAATAACCCAGATATCAAATATGCCAGTGACGCTGAAAAAGAAGCTGGAGATTTAGCTAGTAAGCATGGTAACTTGAAAGGTTCTCATTTTTATCAATCATACTTGGAACACTTTTTATCAGTTCACAAAGATGACCCAGCCTTTGTTGGTAAGCATTCATTGGTGATCCATGACAAGAATGACAACAGAATTGCTTGTGCAAATATTTTCAGAGTTGCTGGTACAGGTCCTGAAGATGGTTTAAAAGCTTCAAGTACTTGGGAAAATTCTTACAACACTGACTCTGCTTGGAAAGCTTCAAGTACTTGGGAGAAATCTTACAACACTGACTCTGCTTGGAAAGCTTCAAGTACTTGGGAGAAATCTGACAAGACCGACTCGGCTTGGCAACCTTCAAGTACTTGGGAGAAATCTTACAACACTGACTCTGCTTGGAAAGCTTCAAGTACTTGGGACAAATCTTACGCTACTGACTCTGCTTGGAAAGCTTCAAGTACTTGGGAGAAATCTGACAAGACTGACTCTGCTTGGAAAGCTTCAAGCACGTGGGAGAAATCTTACAACACTGACTCTGCTTGGGAAGCTTCAAGTACTTGGGAGAAATCTGACAAGACCGACTCGGCTTGGCAACCTTCAAGTACTTGGGAGAAATCTTACAACACTGACTCTGCTTGGAAAGCTTCAAGTACTTGGGACAAATCTTACACCACTGATTCTGCTTGGAAAGCTTCAAGTACTTGGGATTCTGAAAAAGCTGATGCTTTGAAAGCAGCCAGCACAGACTCTGCTTGGTATGCATCAAAAACCGATTCTGCTTGGTATTCGCAAAACACAGACTCTGCCTCTTGGGAAACCGGAAATGCTAATGCTCAATATGTATCTAATACCTGGGATGAATCATACACTGATGCTTCCAAGACCTGGGAAAAGTCTTATAGTACTGACACCGCAAATGCCAATGCAGCTACATTAACCTGGAATGCATACTCCACCTGGGACGGTTCGTCAACTTGGGATGCTAAATCCACTTGGGATGCTAAATCCACTTGGCAAACATACGCTGCAGCACCCACTGCGACTGCTGAAAGCAAGTGTGACTGTGGAAAGTACTGGGAACAATACAATGCTGAGAAATATGGCAAGTATTCCACCTGGGCACCAGCATATACCACCACAACCGCATCCACTGTCTAGATGTTTAGAGATCAATTTTGCTGAACAGGGCTTCGATTTCTGGTTAGAATGCTCGTGTATGCATTGGGAATATACAATGATATATATATTGGGAATATGCAATGATATATATATTGAGAATATTCAATGATAAATGTATTGGGAATATTCAATGATAAATGTATTGGCAATATGCTATGATAGCAATATATTATATTGGGTTAAAACTGTAGATTAAAAGTGATTTTTCTAGTCAAACCTTAGTCTGAATACAAAGTGAAGTTGAATCGATTGTCTTCATTAATCAACATTAATTACCTTTAAACAAGTTTACCAATGATTGCAAACACAAAAATCCAGGTCAGTTCTTCTTGGTGATAATTCTGAGTAAATAGTTATGTTGAAGACAGTAATGAAGTCTTGCAAAAGATGGAGTTGGGAGTATTAATTTCGCAATGCGATTAGTTAGAGATAGAGGAGGGTGTATACTCTTAGGAGAAGATAGGAAGGGTGAGTAGAAACGTGGTTTAGGGATGTTGTTCTGGAAATGGTTTAGGAGATGGTTTTGAAAGTAGTTTCTATAGCTTTGGCAACAGCTTTGGAAATACCTTCACGGAGAAAACTAACATTTATAGGGAATTATATCTTTCACAGGTTATCATACCAATCGTCACACCAATCGTCACACCAATCGTTACATCCATATCAATCTTCACACCATACCAATCGTTACACCCACACCGTCACGCTCATTCTGGACCTCACTTGTCATCCTAAAAGTTCGTAGTTTCAAAAAATACCACAAAGATTTATTGAGAAACTTTGGCAGTCAAAGCAGTTTTAGGTTCAATGAACGAAGACAACCATAAACTCAAGCTATGGCTCTCTAAATCCAACTGCCAGCAATACTACAACAAATTCATCACGCAGGGGGTGACGTATGATCTCCTTGCGGAGTTGGATACGGAGGCGTTGAAGGAGCTTGGAGTGACTCGGTTAGGTGATCGTCTAAGGCTAGAGATTGCCGTGTCACAATTGAAAACTGAACGTTTAGGCAATTCATTAAGGGTGGAAGATGTTCAAAAGATGCTAAGTAACTACCTCACTTCGAGCGATTTCAATCAATTAACGGCTGTACTGTCTACGCCCGTATCTGTACCCAAGGATCTGAACAAAAATATCACCTTTATTCTACAAAATGGTACCACTAAACGAGTTAATGTTACGGGGTGCTTCAATGCCCAGTCTATTAAAAGGAAAATGTTGAAACGTCTTGGGATTAAACAACAGGAAACTGCATACGTCACATACACACACCAGAACAAAGACAATGTGAGCCTACTATTTGACGTGGAATTGGTCACAATCTGCTACTCACCAGACCGAATGGAAAAGCATAGAATCATCCTATGTCCCAAAAACGAAGAGCCTTCAAAACTCGCTTTGGATGCCTCCTTGAAAATCATGCAAAAAAATGAAGCATATCAAGATGATACTCCTCGTCAAGATTTACGTAAGTTTCATATGCCCGAAGTACAAGGTCCAAATATACGTAACTTTTTCGGGCAAAGACCACCAAGCGAATTGATTTCTTCCAACTTGGCCGAATACTTCCCAGAAACAAATCAAAGAGAATTGGAGGCAACGGTACGTAACTCGGTCCGGTACAGTGTTAGACTTTCCAAACGCTTCAATCTCGCAAACTCGGTTTTGGAAGGCAATGGCAGTAACGGATCCATCAACAACCGGCGATTATCAATATTAAGTGGAGGCAGCGTATTTGGAAGAAATTCCATTTCTCTGAATGAAAGAAGAAAACCAGTATCACGAACAATCGGTGACGTGATGGTTAATAGCATTACATCTATAGACGAGGCTGTGAATGATCAAAACTTTTTCAAGCCACCATCTATTCAAAAAGATAATATGTCCCAGAAAAGTAACGAGCTGCGACTTTCAGTCGCTTCGGTCAACTCCAAAGCAAGCCACGCTCCTCTGCATCGGATTTCCATCTCTACAGGCTTTACCGACTCCAGTCATAGACATTCAAGAATCGAGCTCCTCAATGTGGACTCGGATCTGGACGATGCAGACGATTTTGGAGACTACTATCAAATGGAAGATGAATTTACAAATTTAATAAGAGAGGACGGGCCTAAAAATTGGCTCAAGGGTGCTCGTATAGGTATGGGGAGCTTTGGGACGGTTTACTTGGGAATGAATCCCATGACCGGAGAGTTGATGGCGGTGAAGCAGGTGGAATTACCTAAAAAAAACAGTACCAATGACATCCAGAAACTTATGCTCGAGCAACAACGCGAGATGATGTTATTAAAAGAATTAAATCATGAGAATATCGTGAGGTACTTTGGAGCCACCACTGACGAATACCATCTCAACATTTTTTTGGAGTACGTTCCCGGGGGGTCTGTTTCCAGTATGCTCAACTCGTATGGACCCTTTGAAGAGCCATTGATCCGGAACTTTATCAGACAAGTACTCATTGGGTTGTCATACCTTCACGGGGAAGACATTATTCATAGAGATATCAAAGGGGCCAACATCTTGATTGATATCAAAGGAACCGTCAAAATTGGAGATTTTGGAATCTCAAAAAAGGTCGGCGTTGACGAAGATGACCAAACAACTCCAACGGCCCTCACTTCAGACAACAAAAAAACAGCCCGCAGAGCTTCTCTTCAAGGTTCAGTATATTGGATGGCCCCAGAAGTGGTCAAACAAACAGCTTACACAAAAAAAGCAGACATTTGGTCAGTTGGGTGTCTTATTGTGGAGATGTTCACAGGACTGCACCCATTCCCCAAGTTTAGTCAAATGCAAGCGATTTTCAAGATTGGTACCAATATAACTCCTCTGATTCCAGAATGGTGTACCTTGGATGCGCAAGATTTCTTGAATAAGACTTTTGAAATTGACTATGACAAGCGTCCAGATGCGATTGATTTGTTACTGAGTCTGTTCCTTACGCCTTTAATCATGTCCAAAGATTCGGAGTAGCGGAGTAATCACGTTAAGCGAGAATCAGAGTAGTGGAGTAAGCACGTTTTGCGGGGGTGGGAGGATCGGTTTTGAAGAAGTTACACAAATGGCGGCTTTAAAAGTCATGTATTAAGGTAAATCAGAATGATTGTTGAGGCTTTTGCCAGTTTTTTTATAGATTCATTAGTGATTTTCATTAGGGAATGGTTTTTTTTTTTGAAGGTTGGGAAGGTGATTTTATGATGAAAAATCTGCAAATGATTAAGCGAGAAGAGAAATTCAATGAAGGTTACTAATGGTGTACGCCGGTGATTAAATTGATCAGGAAATCCAAACGTATATTTGAAAAGTCCAAACGCATATGTGAGAAGTCCAAACGTACATGTGAAAAGAATCAAAAAATATGTTGAAAAATAGGAAAATACGAATATGAACATTCTCAAAAGTCCGAAATGCTTTTGAAAAGTAAAGAGATAATTTGAAATTTGATCTGCCATGTTTGTGTTTTTGACACAATCAAGGCTAAATTAACTAAACCTAGATTTGGTGAATATCAGTACCCCGATCTTAAAGTTGACAATTGTTATTCCGTTAATAGCAAAGATTTACGGGGTTGTGTTTGCATGTGGTGCAGGAGGATGGTTAGCCGTATTGGTGGCAATAATTTGAAAATCTAAAGAAAAGTGTGTTTATGAAGATGATGTTGACTCCAGAATTATCATTTGAAATGCTTTAAATGAATTTCAGAGCTAAACATCGTAGATGTAAAAATCGTATCTGGAGCGGATTGTACACAACTGTGCTCCGAATAACACAGGATACTAAAGTGAAGCTGTTGAACTGGGGAAATGATCATCGCAATCTGCTCATCAATCTGTCCCCACTCTTATGTATTTGCAATGAATAACCTATTGAAGAATAAATGACAAGATTCTGGAAAAAAAATAGAAGAGAAGAATGTATGAGAAAGAAAGTACTAAGACCAAGTAGAGAATTAGTTGGATTAAGGTTAAATTTTTCAAATGACCAAAAGCTTCCTAAATGACCAGACAGATCTTGGAAGGCCATGCACAAAGGGTAATTTAGATAATTGAACAATCAAGAAGCCACTTTATTGATCACCTTGACTTACTTTGTAGTCTTTAGAGGAAGAAACCAAACTAGCGGATGTTTAAAAAGTCACAATAGAAACCTTTATTGTGTAGATACTTGTGTGATTTGTACCAAAGTCAGGCCATTTTATTCAGGCTTGTCACCCCGCTCGCCTAGCAATCAACTGACTAACAGAAGGATAATTAGGCGGGCAGGCATATAGTTTGTAGCACTCTATTAAGCATTCAGGCATACAGCCCAACGCTCAGCAATATAATTAGCCATAGACTAATTTAGCATAAATTAAAGGATATATATATATCATAGAAAGACCCCCTAAAAAAATTAAAAGAAAGGAAAGACAGTAGAGAGAATCAGTAGACCTAACAAGCAAAGTATGTCCTATGAAACCAAGATACCCTCAGTAAGCCAACCAATAAGGTACATTTCGGGGGCCAAGGCGACAAAGCGTTCATCCAAAGGTATCAAATCGCTGGTACTGATCGCAAAAAAAAAAAGGATGGATATTAAAAATTCAATAGGAATTGCAGGGCATTCCCATTCGTCGCCAACGGTGCCTGAAACCATGGAAGACCATACCAAGCATACATCCAAAAGGGAAGAGGAGGAGAATCAGCATAATAAGTATCATCATCATAATGCAGAGGTTGCTATTCCAATCCCTAGTAAATTTAAACTCACCAGAACTTATTCGGAAACAGAAAAGAACAATTTTGATGATGAAACAGGAGCCAGACTCTTTGATGACGGTAAGATTCGACCCCAATTACTGAGAAATAACCTGGTTGAGCCCACACGAGAAGGCAAGCTTTACTCAAGATCGCACAACATTTTCGCCAGCAAGGAAAGAGGGTTCACAGATGAATACATACCAGGACTTGATTTTGGAGAAGTTATATATCAGTGGAATACCGATTATGGCTGGTCATCATCGCCCAAAAAGGGCAGCAGTGCAGGATCAAGCAAGGAAGCTTCATACTTGGATTTGAACTCATTGCATGCAATGGTTTCCCCACAACCTATTCTTTTAAGAAAAGCATCAACCCCTTCACCTCGTCCCAGGGGGTCACCATCATCTCGACCAAGCTCCTTCAATCGATTAGAATTCCTCAAAGTAAGAGACAAGCCCCGGAAACCAGACCATCAAACCAAAAAGCAAAAACTGAGTGCTTCAGTTTCATCTGAAATCTACGAAAATATCCTTAATTCATTACCAGCCAACTTTAATGATTTACCGTATTCTCAAAGAAAGAAGTTGGTGAATTCATTTTCAGATCTGGTTGATTACTCCCAATTTACTATTTTTGCTAAAAACTATATGAATGAACGATCAGGATCAAGAACTCCAAGAAGCACTGGCAGCAACACGGGAATCAACTCAGGATCAAGCACCGGCAATGGCTCTTTTAGAAGATCACGTAGACTGTCAGTAAATACAGTTGCAGGTAGACTTTTATCATCAACTACGGATCTTAAAAGACTCGAAGAATTATTACCTAAAACTAAAGAAAATGTGGACGAGAAAGGTGCATGGGTTATGGATCATGTATTAGGTAAAGTGATTGGATTCGGAGCTTGGGGTACTATTAGAGAATGTACTGATAGACATGGGACAGTTAGAGCCATCAAAATTGTTAAATCACAAAAATCATCAGAATCATCCTCGCCAACCAGAGATAATAATTTAAAGCATCAGAATCCAAAAGTTTTAAAAGTATTCAAAAAAGAAATCTTAATATGGAAACAACTCGATCATGAAAATATTCTCCCACTTTTAAAGTATTTGGAGACTGAAACTAGCATTTTCTGCATAATGAATCGCATTTATGGTGGTACCTTATTTGAATTGGTACTGTCTTGGGGATTATTTAATCAAGGCATATTAAGTACAAATGGTCCCTTGGATTTTTCAATCCAACTGCAAAGAAATCGTTTACTACAAGTAATACGATGCACTAAACAAATTGTCAAAGCGTTAGAATACATGCACCTTGAAATGGGCATAGTTCATGGTGATTTGAAGCTTGAAAATGTGTTAGTTGAAGACACTAATAATGGTAAAAAAATGATTCTTTGTGATTTTGGTATGTCGAGAATTTTCAAATCAGTTGGACGTCAATTGAGTTTGAAAAAAAGATTTGTCAACCCAAATTCAAGTCTTGAGAGTTCAAATAGACAAAGATCAAGCGATAATCTTTTGGATGACGATGAAGATGAGTACTTAACCATGAGAAGTAAATCATCTTATTCAAGTAATCGAAGACCTTTCAATGGAGGAGAATCTCAACTTATTCGTAACCTTTTCAATGATGACTCCAAAATTGGAGTTTCAAACTCCATAAAACATATGGATTCTAAAATCGGTATTTCAAGCATAGGTAAAGCTCATGGTCCTTCACTTCAATCAGTTGATTTGACCCCTGTTCAATCGGCTACAGTTTCAATCCAGGACCTCAAAACTGTAAATAACTCGCGAACAGAATTCATCGACTCTGATTTGCCGCATTCCCATATCGGATCTCTTCCTTATGCTGCTCCTGAGCTTCTTTCACCATCGCCACCTCCATTGGGACCAATGGCTGATGTATGGGCTCTTGGGGTTTTACTTTTCACAATGTGTGTTGGGAAGTTACCATTCCAGCATCAATATGAACCAAGACTTCGTGCAATTATAACTGCTGCAAAGTTCAACAAAAGTGACTTGAAAAAGGCATGCTTACTCGAATGGGTATTCAACTCCAAGGATGAACCTGAAAATCATGATAAAGTACCAGAGGCATATTCCCAGCAATCTCCAACCTTTGTTGATGCCAAAAGGAAGGAGGAATTATTTGATTTACATAAGGCTTGGATGGAGTGTAAGGATGATTTCGAGTTCAATTGGTTGTTTGATTTGGTTTTGGGGTGTTTGGAACCGGATATTACCAAAAGATGGGATTTGGAGATGGTTTCAGATATGATCAAAGCGAATAGTGCCGATTAAAGCAATGGTATAATAATCCTGCGTTGTGTCGAATCCCCCTTTTTGCCGATTACAGCAATGGTACCACCAATAATAATCCCGCTTCGTAAAGCAACGGTATGTGATATTAATAATACCACATTGTGCTTTTCATAGTCTTACCAAATCCTGAGACACTATGCATTATAAAAAAAAAATTTTGGACATTAGACATATTAGGCAAAGTCAAAAAGAAATTGAAATCATTACTTTGTCAGGTGATGAAGCCCCCCACAATTTACATGACCAGTTTGAAAATGCACTAGGCAACCTAAAGTGTTTGCTCGGAGTGTTTTCTTTTTCTACAAGCTGTATTTAGCAGAAGAGCCATCTTATATTTTCTTGAGAAGCTGAACAGAAGAGCCATCTTATCTTGAGAAGCTGAACATTGCCTTAAGTGCTTTGAAGATTGCCTTCATCTCTGTGAATAGTAACTAACATGTAAAGTTTTTGTGTTGATTATTTTGTAATGGATTGATTTTTTGGTCCCAAGATGGTGGTGTACTACCAAACAAATGAGTTAACATGTGAAACATTGTATGTTTGACAGTATTTTACGTGACATGCATTCCAGGTTATTCCGCGTCAACTGTTTGTCAGTGATGGTATTCGAAATGTTGTCAAATGAAGATTATCCGTGATGGAGTACAGAAATTATAGAGAGAGTACAGAGCGAGTACAGAGCGAGTACAAACCGAGTACAAACCGTGCAGACCGAGTAAAAACCGAGTACAGACCAAATACAGACCGAGTACAGAGTTGCTTAGTACGCGAAAGCACAGAGAGTAAATATTCGGTAGAAATATCATAACCACACATATACAAATAGTTTAATGGGAATGTCTCGTCTAATCCGAATTCCGAAATCACTCTTCACAAACACGCTTAGCACAGCTTCAACTGAAATATTCAATCGGTGCACTATGGCAATGTAAATAGCAACTGCAGGGTTGACAATAAACTATAAAGAATACGAAAATAATATACTCTAAAATTGTATGTATACTCTAAAGTTGTATGCAGCTCTAGTGGTGGCACAATAATTAATAAGAATGCCAGCTTACGAACTGGCATTCCTTCTTACAGGATTATACTCTCGTGTAAGACCATCGGTATTTTCTGCAACACGGCTCGAAATTCTCTAAGCGATGGAATATGTCACAAAGACGCACGTCATTAAGGGTCCATTGAATGTGTCAAACGTACAGTGCTAAGCATAATCGAACACCATGGAAGTTGATCTATATGATATTTATAGGTCAATAGAAGTATCATCACTCAGTCATTAGTACTTCAAGTTGGCACCTCTTGGATTGCTGTCAAAATTTTAGCAAATTTCAAACATTACATCATTATGCGCGCAAGCGTAATATTGCATAGATGGGCTCATATCAAGTAGCCGATGAGGCCATAACAGAGATTTGTTAAGGAAAAGAGGTAATTGGGGGGGATTATTTGTATATTGTGTGCGATGATTATGATAATTAAAAAGCATTGTGAGTATTATGAATTAGCAAAAGTGAATTATATAGCCGGAATTATAATCTGGTAGTATATAAATAAAGCGAATCACCATGAATTGAAATTAGTCATGAAGGATTTAATTTCTAGAACAAACTGTTCAGGACTAAGAGGAAGACCACTCAGAGTGGCAATCACATTCATAGCAACCACTGGGTTTTCACTCTTTGGTTACGATCAAGGATTAATGTCAGGTATCATCACCGCACCCCAGTTTAATCGATACTTCCCTCCCACCCGGTCCCAATTCGAAGGAGACACACAAGCCACTGTTATTCAGGGTGCAGTGACGTCTTGCTATGAGTTGGGGTGCTTTTTCGGAGCCATCTTCGTTATGATTTATGGTGACAAATGTGGTAGGAAACCAATCATTACCATGGGAGCTATATTGATTATCATTGGAACCATTATTTCGGTAACAGTGATGCAAGGACATTGGGAATTGGGTCAGTTTGTGATAGGAAGAGTGGTTACCGGTGTTGGAAACGGTTTCAACACGGCAACTATTCCTGTCTGGCAGTCTGAGATCTCACGTCCTGACAATAGAGGTAAGTTGGTCAATTTGGAAGGTTCTGTTGTTGCCATTGGGACTTTTATAGCATACTGGATTGATTTCGGTTTATCTTACGTTGACGGGTCTATATCTTGGAGACTCCCTATCGGGTTGCAAATTGTATTTGCATTGATCTTACTTGTTGGTATTATTAACTTACCAGAGTCACCAAGATGGTTGGTTTCACATGACAGAAAAGATGACGCCATGGTTGTTTTGGCCAATATTAACGATGTTGAAATTCAAGACGATAGTGTTTACGCTGAAGTTACTATGATTTCCGAATCTGTGGCTCAATTTGCTAGATCTCAAACCGGGTTCAAAGACTTGTTCACTGGTGGTAAAACCCAACACTTCCAAAGAATGGTTGTGGGTTCAAGTGCTCAATTCTTCCAACAATTCACTGGTTGTAATGCTGCTATTTATTATTCGACTGTTTTGTTTGAAAATACTATTGGTATGGAAAGAAGAATGGCTTTAACTATGGGGGGTGTGTTTGCAACCGTTTATGCACTTTTCACAATCCCATCATTTTTCTTGGTTGATACTTTGGGTCGTAGAAACTTGTTCCTTATTGGTGCTACAGGCCAAGGTGTTGCATTCACTATCACTTTTGCAAGTTTAATCAATGATACAACTGCCAACGCAAGAGGAGCAGCTGTTGGTATCTTCATGTTTATCTGCTTCTTTGCCTTTACCATATTGCCTTTACCATGGATCTACCCACCTGAAATTAACCCCTTAAGAACCAGAACAGCCGCATCTGCTGTTTCCACCTGTACTAACTGGTTGGCCAATTTCGCAGTTGTTATGTTCACTCCGATTTTCATTAATCAATCCAAATGGGGATGTTACTTATTCTTTGCTGCAATGAACTATGCATTTATTCCTGTCATCTTCTTCTTTTACCCAGAAACTGCTGGTAGAAGCTTGGAAGAAATTGACATTATCTATGCAAAAGCTCATCTTGAAGGTAGACAATCTTGGAGAGTGGCTTCAACCATGCCCAAATTATCCAGAAAGGAGATTGAAACTCAAGGAACTCAATTTGGTCTTTATTCTGAAGGTGATTTTGAGAAGGAGGAATTTGAAAGTAATGAAGAGATTTTTAAGAATGAGGATTAGTTAAACTGGTATAATTTATATAATAATAAGATGTTTAGAGATATAACGAGCGAAGCGAAGTGAGTGAGTGAGTAAGTGAGTAGAGAATTAGTTTAATTTGTTGCAAGAGATGGAATTAAGTTCAGACTTGACATGAGTTTTGGGTGGTGAGTATTGGTATTCGTATTGAGTATTAAGTATTAATAGTACAGAATTAATTTCATCTCAATCCATTAAACTTTCCACAACGTTAGGAGAGCATAATTCTGCAAGATCTACGGGTTTCTACATTATACTTGTAACCAAAGTAATCTTACTCACCAGTGTAATACCCTAAATCAATACCCTTTTTGATTAATGATGTATTTTTATTGAATCAGCATTGACTTGATTGTCACCTTTCCAAAGTGCAAGTATTTTGTTCCTTTTCGCAGAAATTCACAAGCCAAGCGAGTGAGTTTAAATGAGTGTGAGTGTGTTTGAATGAGTGTGAGCGTGTGAGTAGAAGAGTGGGTGAATGTGTGATTGCGTGTGTATACATCTCCTTTTCATCTATGGCTTAAATTGTCTCCTACTCTACATTTACATCATTCAATCAGCAATCACCATCACATTTCCACGAGCAAATTCATCACCATACAAAGTAGACTGTATATTGAGACTCGATACACTATACACTGGTTGGCTAAAGGTGGTATTGTGAACAGGGTAAGTGAAATTTCCACGTAAACTAAGGCATCCGACTGCTTTCATATAAATATGGTTAGTTTTTTAGTTTGGTGAATGTTCGTATTCGTAAATGCTCAGCTTGTGACATTGGTTGATTCAATGGAAAATATTATTCTTTGAGTTTCACCAACCAAAAATTTGGTGAATATCTTTTGCTAAGCCAGTGTCTGAGGTAGTAGCGATAAAAGTGATTAACTGACCGTAGTTGTTTTCAAGTCATTTAAGTTATTAAAGTCATTAAAGTCATTTAAGCCATTTTCGCAGCCTCTACTTGCTTCGCTCTCGAGTATGCGATTAGTATCAAATAACTTGATGAATCTTTCAACCCATTCTTGTTTCTCCCCAACTGCTTTCATTAGAAACAAAAATGTATCAGGTGCACACATATCATAAAGACTTGGTGTAGTAATGAATAGTTTAGTAATTAAAACCGTACTAAACAGTACAATACTAGTAAATACTAAGACGTGATCTGTTAAATATACCAAAACCAATTGAGAAAGTTTCAAAATATAAACACTTGAGTAGATGGTGTTTGGTGATTACTTCATTTGATGTTCAGTGTCTTGTTCATAGTCCAATTGATATTCAGTGTCTCAGTCATGTGCGGATTGATACTCAAGGATTCTGTTTGAGTAGAAAATTCTGTGTGAGTGAGAGAGTTCTATTTAAGTAGCGGATTCTGTTTGAGTAGAGAATTCTGTGTGAGTAGCAAATTCTGTTTGTCCTTGAATCTATTCTCACTTCATAGTGATTTCATAGTGATATCTCTCACAATTTGCACCCATTCATGATTCGCAACAAGCATGGATTAAATTGGCCAGTCACTACAAAAAGTCACTCAGTCTTGTAAGTGAGTGAGTGAGTGAGATATTCTTATATTCTTATATTCTTATATTCTTATATTCTTATATTCCTATATTCTTATATTCTGACCAACTCACAGTCTTGGATAAATGAACCTTCCCTAAAGCGTGTCCATGTCTTTGCTATTTTTAGCCTTTGGTCTTTACATGGTTCCAGATGTCAAAGTTGCAAATACTTATAAAACCTAAAACCAACCTAAACCTAAACAAAACCATAGAAAACTATTGACAAACTAAAACCAAAGCCAAAGCCAAACCGAAAGCCAAATCCAAACCAAAAACCAAAGCCAAACCCAACTCTTGTACTGCCTCGCAAAAGTCTGAGAACATAGCATTTTTTTAGACTCTTAAGGCTGAGAATTTCTTTTGCAGATCTTAAATATGACTCTACCAGAAGGATACCAGTTTAGAAAGTTAGAAAGAAGCGACTACTCCAACAACTACCTCGAGACGCTCAGGGTGTTAACCACCGTGGGAGAGGTGTCTGAGTCGCAATGGAATAACCTCTTTGACGAGTGGACTCGCATCAACTCGGTATACCAACCGCACGTTATTGTGAATGGTGATAACGTGGTGGTTGCCACGGGTATGCTTCTCGTAGAACACAAGTTGATTCACGAGTGTGGGTTTGTTGGCCATATCGAGGATATTGCTGTAGCCAAGCTGGAGCAAGGTAAGAGATTGGGCTACCTGATGATCGAACAGTTGACTGCGTTGGCACAGAAGAATGGATGCTACAAAGTTATTCTTGACTGTTCACCTCATAATGTTGCATTCTACGAAAAGTGTGGCTATAAGAATGATGGTGTGGAGATGGTGAAGAGATTTGACAAATGAGAAGTGCAAATGAACGAGCGAAGCGAGTGAGTTTGTAAGGCTTGTTTCATTAGTTTGTAAGGTTTGTTGCATTATGTTATTTATTATATGATATGAGAATACTTCCTGAGCATGTTATTTATTATATGAGCATCATGAGCGTTACTGTGATTTCATATTCATTGTAGTTATGTCAAGTGATATCAAGTTTGTCAAGTGTCGTGAAAATGAAACCTTGTGTATCGAAACCTTTACAAGTATTTTACAATGTAAATCAACTTGTAAAATCACAAGACATGAAGAACAACTTGAAATGGTATTATACTCAAGATGGAATTTGAAAATTCAAACTGGTTTTAAAGGTTTTACTGAAAGCTTTACTTTGAGAGTTTACTCGCCTGATTAGCCACTTGAGACGTTTCCTGATGAGCCATCTGTAGAAGTTTCCCGATTAGCCACTTTGAAGTCGTTTCCTGATTAGCCACTTGTAGACGATTCCTCACATAATCCATGATACTCCACGTCACAAAACCTCTATATCTTCTCTAAAGCCTCCAAAGAAACAATCAGATTACCTCTGATCACAACAGTTCCCAAGGACAACTTTTCTGTCTTAAGCTCCTCCAAAGCATCGGCAAGCGTAATGTTGAGAAACACATCGTAGCCCCTCAAAACCCCCGTCACCTTCCTGGATCCATTCAACTGAACCAGCAAACGCTTGTCCATATACTGCTTTGTTAGTGATTGCCTCCAAACGCTCTGTCACGTACCGTTTTCAACTCTGGGCCTGATACCATTTTTTTTTTCTTATGAGCAACATCAATGATATCACAACACTAAGTGATCTTCTAGCGACATCGTCCCAGGAGTCCAGTGTGATTGATGACCACGAGGAGAGTGGTTTGCTGCGATTGCGATTGGATTTAGCTAGTGTAACCAAGGCTAATTTTAGCAATGACTTCACTAATGTTGATGAGAGCGATGGTGAATCCCAAGACGGAGTTTACAAGCAAGGAAATGAATTGGGGATACTTTCAAATGATAAAGAACAATCCGAAATAGACAGTACATTTCAAAGAGATGATACAATTGACGAGGGCACCACAATTCATAAAGACAGTACATTTCAAAAAGACCCTACATCTCAAGAAGACCATACATCTCAAGAAGACACTACAAATCATAAAGACATTACAAATGAAAAGACAAACCAAAAGACAAAGCCCAACCAAAAGACAAAGCCCAACCAAAAACAATCACCACGTAAGAAAAGCCAGGAGGATCTGCAAGCAACACGAGAGTACAAATCAGTGATGCAGCTCCAGGAATTCAAAGAAACGTTAAACGCAACCAGAAATAGCCTTCTTCAAGCACGCACACAAGCAAGAGACGAAATCGACAAACTAACCCTACAGGTGCAATATCTTCGGGATTTGAAGACTCAGCAGCAAATGAAACAGCAATTGGATACCCTCTTGGAGAAAAACACTCGGGAAAACCAGCCAGGCCCTCAAAGCCAACCTCCGGATATTTTGAAAAACCTCAATGTTTTGCCCTCGCCCAACTGGGACCTCAGACTTGAGGCTGTCAAGAGGTTCTACCCATACCTCGAGGTGGAACACGTACAGACGTATAACTGGTACCGGGAAGAGGACCTCATGAGGGTGGTTGAGTTTGTTGCGAGTTCACCCTTACTCTTTCATGTTGCGTTGAGATTTGACATCTTGAACAAAACCTCAAGTGTTTCTGAGGCACGTATCACAGACAACTGGCTGATTGTAACCCTAAGTTCGCTCTCACCGGAAGTGACCCTGATGATAGTGAAAAACTACCTCCCCAATGCCAAGATTAACTTGATAATACACTCACTCAACTCTTTTGCATACGTGCTACATAAGCGAATATCGGTGTTTTATAAGCTAATTAGGCTGTATAGTGGCATGGTTTCTAATCGGGTCAAGTTTGCCAAGCTCTTACAATTGAAGGAGTTGGATGACAACATTATGGTTTTTTCGATTTTGAAGTCCGTGCAATCCTTGGAGTTTACCGTCTCCAAAGACGGTGCAGAGAATCTGGTTATTCTTCTGTGGGCCATTGGCATTGACCTGTTGTTGGGTGAATGCGAATCAAAGGTTTCCTTTCAAATAGATGGAATAGCAAATGTCGATCATTTGTTCTATTTGCTAGTTAAAGAGCATGGTGTAGAGGAGGCTTTTAATGTTATTATGCGAAATACCTATAAGATTTCTTAGTTCTATTGATTGACTTGGATCTTTATCTTCAATATGACACGTTAACGAGCGAACGAGCGAACGAGCGAAGCGAGTGAGTGAGTTCGTGAGTTCGTGAGTTCGTGAGTTCGTGAGTGAGTTCGTGAGTGAGTTCGTGAGTGAGTGAGTTCGTGAGTGCGTGAGTGAGTGCGTGAGTTCGTGAGTTCGTGAGTGAATGAGTGCGTGAGTTCGTGAGTGAATGAGTGCGTGAGTTCGTGAGTGAATGAGTGAATGAGTGAATGAGTTCGTGAGTTCGTGAGTCAATGAGTGAATGAGTGCGTGAGTTCCTGAGTAGCGAATTCATTCAAACAAACTCGCTTCGCTCGTTTGTGAGTTGACTTTTTATTATATAAAGGTCATACGATTAATTATAGATGCTTAATGTGAGACGAATGGGTCAGCTAAATGATGAAATTTTCATTGGGCAGTTGGAGACGATGCTACTTTTATGTTAAAGAGACTTTACCAATAAGTGCTAATAAAGACAACTAGTATAATTATATTTCTCTTATATATCCCTAATACACTACATCAGATTACATACATTTTCAACATGATTGTCATAGCTCATCAGTTCTCTTGCAATACAATTTGAACACCTAATAGAAGTTTCCCGAGTACAATTCATACTTTAGACCATTCCAGTTTATCGAAATTGAACTGGTGCCGGATCATGGATCATCGGAATGGATGACATCATGTACATAAGAATGTTGATATGAGCAAAGCACCAGAATTTGATTCAATTTGGGACAAATACTTTTTATGAACCTATTCTCTAACGTCTCTGATATTGAAGGCAATCTCAAAAATGATGAAATATAGAGACCATGAGTAAATAATAATGTCATACAAGCAAGCTGATGTTTGTGATCATCAAACTCTCAAAGATATGGAATGAACGAGCGAGCGAAATCATTTTTGCTACTCACTCACAAACTTATTCACTCACACATTCACTTACTCACGATGAACGAACTCAAATGTTCGCACCCACTCACACAAATGTTCGCACTCACTCACTCAAATGTTCGCACTCACTCTATATATTTGAATTAACGAATTGATCTAATTTGTGTATAAACTAGTATTGAGAGGATCCCGCTGAGGTGAGGCCATTGGAAATCTTTTCCAGTATGTTTACCAAAAGTCAGTTTTTCATCAACCTTTGTAGTTTTTCGTCAGCCTTGCTGATTGTATGACGGCAAACCCATTCCTCATGACTTTGATAATGAGTTAACAAGATCCCAACACATGAATCCCACACATCTCAGAACACCCATCGCTCATCCTCGCCACTCACAAACAAGCTTCGCTCGTTTGCTTATTTGTAAACGCTTGCACGATACAACTCTTTATGAACAAACAAAAATATACCTCAAACGTCTCCTTTACAATACACAGTTTGTTTCCACAGAAAATCAGCCAACTTGGCCTGGATAAATTGCCTTAGTTGTAGCCATAAAAAAACACAAGAGCTTACAGTGTAAAACACAAGTTCCTACAAATCAATTAAATTCATGTGAGTTGTCAATTCAAAGGTGAGTTGTCAAATCATAAAATTGTTACTTGAAAAAGTTGTCGCTTGAAGAACTCATAGCTTGGTTTATTTGATAATCCCGATAATCATTAACCATCCATCACTATTCAAACATTCTTCAAACGGTCTTTGAACGTTGGAAGCAGCTACATACCATCCCCCTCGTAAATCACCCTCTCTCCCTCCAAGTCAAACTTGATATATCCCCCATTGGAAATGCCTGCCCTCAACCGTTGTAAAAACCAATCATTACAATAAGAAGTCAACTGAAGATTATACAGAAGCTTCTCATTACAGTTGTCAAATTCACGCACAGGCCAGTAGCTTAATTCAGCCTCCACGTCAGTAAGTGATTTCCCCCATTGCACGTAAATGAAATTTTCAACTCCATTAAGCAAGTCACTACGAATGTCTTCCCATTCAATACCCACAAGTTTGTTTCCGATGGTCTTTTTGTATGTAAAGTAGCGATAGAGCCAGTTTCCGAGAATCAATGTTTTCTTGTTGAATGACGCTGTACTTGCTTTGGATGAAGTACGCACTTCCCTAATAATTGGTTTTGATTTATCTACAACATTTTGACGAGACAATGTAAGATTCTCGGGAGTTGGTTCCGCAGGTATTAATGCTTGGTATTCACCCGGGATGGTGTTGTTGAGTTTTCCAAATGAAATATGGTTCAATTTGGTTGTGTAAGCATTGAATAAGTCTTGGGAAGTGCCGATAAAATTCAAAGTGAGCTGATCTGGTTTTATCATCTGTGGCTGTACTTTCTTAAATGTCTTGACTTCCGGTTCCTCTTCTTTCACCTTATTTTTTTTTGGAGATGGGTTCTCTTCATCTGCCAAATATTTTGCTCGAGTTTGAAACATGTGGTTAGCATACGCAATTTCATAATCTGTATCCACGTCAAGCTTGTCTGCTTCTTCGTTGGTGAGATGTTGGATAGGAGGTGGTGAGCTACCACCAAAAGGATTTTGACTTAAATCAACAAGGTTTGTTTCCAAGTAAGTGTATAAGATCCATAAAAGTCTGTGTGCTCTGTTTCTAGGATGTATACTTGAGTTGATGAAAAGATCGCTGAATGATTCATCTTCATAATGACGGATTCCCTGGTTAAGACTGCTCAAATCAAATATCAATTGAACTATGTCAATGTTTGGTTTTGCCGAGGGTACATTTGCCATCATTTCGTTTAGAGTAGGTTTTGTTTCACAGATTGCTTTTAAGATTGATTTCAATCTAGGAGTATCTTGAAGCATTTTTGTTCCCTCGTACTTGGGATCAGCTTGAAGCGAGGGGATAGAATGGAAAGTTCTAAGAGTGGACCGCATTTCCGGAACAAAATTGATTGTGGTGTTCATCCGACCTGTGTTGACCAACAAGCACACCTTACTAACACTTTTACCCATGTCGATTTCCCGTATGAGACGCTCACGTAAGACTTTGGAGCATTTGTTGGATTCGGCCAATGTTCGTATGTACAATTCGGAAAAGGTTAATTTGGGTCCGTTGTTGGCTCCGCTAACTTCACATGGAGGGAACGGGTTTGTGAAGCATAAAGTGGGATCATCAAATAAAAATTCGAGGAAATCGTGCTGGATGTCTCGACGCCAGAATGGTTCCCCGTCTGATTTCTTCAAGCTTCGGAACTTGGGTACCGAGTTGGGTTTGCGTTTTTTCTTTGGTTCCTCTTCTTCGAAGGGGTTCTGATGGTGTAAAGCTTGTACCGGGGGCCCTGCTGGTGCCAAGGGTGTCATTTTAGTCATCGGCAATATAGGTATAGACCTTAAAGGAACTTGGCTCGGTGCTCCAACCCTTCCGTCCATTGGCTGGTATGGGGGTAATATGGGTGCAAGAACAGGCATGTCTAAAGGTGGTAACGACTGCACGAGACCAGCAGGATTAAGGTCTTGTTGAATGGGCACCTGGTGTTCTGTCTCATTCGAATAGGTGTCATGTATCGGGTCGTAATTCATGTTGTTTTGAATGTGAGGAAAATGGAAATGTGAGGTGAAGATTCAGCGAAGCGAGTATTTTTCAATAGCAAGCCAACATTTCTGTATCTTGTCCAGAGATGATTTTATAGATGATTTTTATATAGAATGTTATGTTTTGATATGATGAAATGATGAGTAGTGGTGAACAGTTATATGATTTAACGAAGACTCGACATACTACGGAATCAACTATACGGTTCACAGAATCATCAAGTGCACACACCAATGTTCGCATACTATACTACTGTTAGTACAGCGAAGCAGTACTTTTCAAGAGGTTCGTATATTATACTTTTCATAAGGTTCGTATATTATACAATTCATGAGGTTCGTATAGTATACTATTCATTGCACTGCTTCGTAGAACTATTTCAGAGTCAGGACCCACCTTGGATTGACAAAATTATCGTATCTACTGGTCATAGCTATTTTTTCAAAGTATATTGGTTAAATTAAGTACCTTGTAACAAAGTCTTTGAAGCTGGGTATCACTTGATGACTCAATATTTTGAGCTTTTGCATCTTGAATTGCATGTCAAATGTTTTGGCTAGGCTTATTGAATGATTTCGTCTTGGACATATTGATTTCGTCTTGGACATATTGATTTCGTCTTGGACATATTGATTTCGTCTTGGACATATTGATTTCGTCTTGGACATACTAATTTCGTCTTGTACATATTGAATGATTACGTCTTGAACATTTTGCATGACCCTAAAACACTCATGATAATACATCAACTACTCTTGATAATACATCTGGTACTGTTCTGAATGGCCCAAATGTAATGGCTGCGAAATATAAATACACCCAAACTAAGCACATTACTATGCATTTCACCTTGGTATCCCCGCTGTTGTAATCTTTAACCAGTTTGTGCTCTTGATTCTTTTAGATTGCTTTCCTTGTACTCATACATTACCCTAAAAGCTCTCCTTGTTACAAACAATTTTTAAGGCTATTCTGATTCATAAGCATTCTCTCTAAATCTCGTTATAGCCTTCAAAAATACTCCGTGGTTGTAGCCACCACAAATACCTGGGTTATAGCAACCGCACATACTTTCCGGTTATAACCACCCTTAGAGCTCGCCAATGCTCGCCAAAGCTCGTCAAGCTCACCAGGCTCACCAATCTCACCAATCTCACCAAAATCCCTCACTCACTCATTTCTTTGTCGGCCCCCATGAACTCATTCAAACAACTCCAGCTCTTCACATACACACCCATACGAGACCCCAACTATCACAGCCCCGATGCACTCTACTCTGAAGACGTGACGGGTATCCATGCTACGAAAAACCACTTGGTTGTGGCAAGTCAATCGGTTATCAAGATCATTGACCCGCAATCGTTACAGCTTCAGAAACTATTCATTGGATACCCTCCAGAGTACTCAATTCTGTTTGTAAACAGCGTTGCAGACACCAATCTTCTAATCACCTTGGCCGAGAAGCAAGGAGCTCCCAGTATCATCAAGTTATGGAATTTGGATCGTTTGTTACAACTCGGTGATACCGAATACCAATTCAAGTTCCAAACGCAAGTGTTGGTGTCTACGGGTGACAACTCTTATCCAATCAGCTGTTTTGATATCAATCTGGATCTTACATGTCTTGTGGTAGGTTATACCAATGGTAAGGTTGTATTGGTGCGTGGGGATATGCTACGTGATAGGGGTACCAAACAACGTATAATCTACGAAACTAATGACCCTATAACAAGCGTTGGATTCAATGAATCTCAAGATATTATATACGTCACAACAACCCTGCGTATCTTGACAATGCAAACCAATGGGCGTAACCAGGGTAAACCATTAAAGATACTCTCCCCAAAGGTTGGCGTGGATCTTCATTGCACCAGCGTAGACACTTTGGGATCCCAGAACTTGATTGTAGGTAATCATGAAGGTATCTCCTTTTATAACCATCTCACCAAGATTCATTCCATACCATTGAAGGCCCCCAAAAATAGAGTATTCAAATTGAAACAATCAGAAAACACAAATTACTTGTGCTTCACATCACAATACGACGAACAAGTGGAAAACCTGAACAACAAAAAGAGAGTGATCACCCGAGTCATCATATTGGACGTGTTCAACAAGCATATTGCATTTAACCTAATGATTCCAAATTGCTTTGTAACAGGTATATTCGAAATGCAAAACAGTTTAATGGTACTTTCAAGTGACGGTGTTCTCTATAAAATATCTGAAATTGATATATCTCAACAAATTGACTCCATTATAAACCTCGAGTTCTTCCCAATTGCATACCAATTAGCTATTCAAAATTCAATGGAAAACCCAATTTTACTCAAAATTCAAAAATCTTATGGTTACCATCTATATGAAAAACAAAAATATGACGAGTCAATCAAAGCATTCATAAAATGCTTATCATTAGGTGCCGATGATGAATTCATCATGGACATTATCACCAAGTTTAAAGACATTATAGATAATCTTTCATTATTTCTTTTTGAAATTTATCAACTTAACCTTGCACAAGGAGATCATATAACTCTTTTATTATGTTGTTATTGCAAACTTAAGAAAACTGAAAAACTTGACCATTTTATAGAAAACTTGAAACAAGACTATGATGTCAACTTCCAACTCATAATCAATCTTTTCAAAGAGTGTGGGTTTTTGGACCAAGCTGTAAATCTTCTTTATAAGCTTAACCAACCAAGTTTAATTGTTGATATTCAACTTAACGATTTATTTCAACCCAAGAAAAGTCTCCATTTTATCAAGACACTTGCCATTGATGACCTTCTTCTCGTGTTAATTGACTATTCTAAAACATTTTTGGATTACTTACCTATTGAAACCACTCAATTATTAATTCAAGTTTTCACGGGAAAATACGTGCCATCTCAATCTAAAGAGACATCAGTTGCTGAAAATGCTCAAAAAGTTAATTCAACTGTGAGTAGTTATGCAGCTTTTTTAAGCTACCTATCTGAAAATACTGAAGTTGTGGAGCAACCTGTGGAGGGACCTACATATCTGCCCCCTAAACCAAGCTTAATCTATCCTAGTTTTATCAATCATACCTATGAGTTTGTGATTTTCTTGGAGGCATGTATTGATGAATTTGGAGAAATCGATAAACGATCAAATGATCTTAAAGAAATGATGATTACACTACTTGAATTATATCTTTCATTATCAAAGCAACTCAACGCACGTAAAAAGCCCAAGCATGATGAGTGGATGGAAAAAGCTGAAGCATTGGTTGAGAAAAATTCATCGCTTCTTGACCCAACATCACTTCTTTTGATATCTCACATTTTTGGATTCAAACAAGGGGAAGCTTTATCCGAACAATTTGGTTATGAAGAAGGGCTATTCAAAAGGTATGAAATTTCAAAAGATTACGAAAAATGTCAATCTATTGTTAAAAAACATGGAAACGAAAAACCCGTGTTGTATAAATTAATGATGCTATTCGTTATATCCGAACAAGAAATCTTTTACAAATGTTCCACTGATGAATTCAAATCCCTTTTGAATAAAGTTGCTAGTCTCAAATTGATGACTCCATTGGAAATCTTACAAAAATTCACCAGTGACTCCAAAAAGAATTACTTGACTTTAGGTCTTGTGAAAAACTATCTCATGGAATATATTGAAACTCAAACAAAAGAAATCAGCAATAACCAGAAATTGATTGATTACTATGAGTCAGAATCACTGAAAAACTCTCAAAAATTGACGGAATTGGTGGAAGGGCCGTTTGTGATACAGGCAAACAAGTGCTCTGAATGTGGCTTGAAGCTTGATTTCCCGGTTGCTCACTTTAGGTGTAAGCACTCGTTCCATCAAAGATGTTTGGCCAACAATTTGGTTGCAAGCATGTCTAGCATTAATGAGAGAAGATGTCCGCGGTGTGTGAATGAGATTGATGACGTTGAAAGAAGTGGGTATAGAGGTGATGCATTTGAAGGTAATTTAGAAGAGAGTGGTGACCGGTTTAAATTCATGATTGAACAGTTGGGCAGAGGTGTCATGAATGATTCTTATTGATGTTTAGAATGCACTGAAAGAAGTATTCTTTGTTTTTAATCTTGATTTAACCTTGACTGATAGATTGCCACGTATTTAAATTATTTTCATGTGGTTAGTATTTTCGATTGACCTTGACTAGCTAAAGCATTTCATATGACCTTGACTATCTAAAGCATTTCATATGGCCTTGACTATTTAAAGCATTTCATATGGCCTTGACTGTCAAAAACATTTCATATGGCCATGGCTTCTTCTGTTCATAAAATCTGAAACTAGATAATTACACAAAAATAAGCAGTATGAAACAAATGTGGAAAAGTTGTGAAATATGATACAACCATGAAACAAAGTAGATAGATGTCATGAAACAAATAAAGATAGATGTCATGAAACAAAGTAGATAGATGTCATAAAACAAAAGATGCCATGTAACAAAGTATAGATGTCATGAAACAAAAGGTCGATCTTAAAATGTAGATGTAATTTCAAAGAACCTCAAACGTTTGCCAACTAGTTGATGATTGACAAACCCACAACCAAATAATTGAACCTTAAAGTCTAATGAATAGTGGGAATATAAAACCAAATGAGAGACAATATATGGATCACCAAGATCGATTTGATCAGGAACACCATAAAAAAAACCACATACGGATCAGATCTATCTAATTAGGGACATTTACAAAAACAACATACAGATCAATCATATTCTATACATATAATTCGCAAACGGATATAGGTAAACAATGTAATTGGCCACACATGTACCAGGTTTCAGGAGTGTTTCACCACTTTTGAACCTTTAAATACATAAGCCCTGAAATAGGATTCGAAATATGGATCGAATCAACCTTGATAATGAAGCCACCAGAAGGCTCAAGTCTCAGGCACGAAAGTTGGTTATCAATCTCAGCGAAGATGAGGATTTACCAAGCTGGTTGCAAAAAAACATGAAGAGTAACAATCCAATGAAAAGGGCGAATCTGATGACAAGAGCCAATGAAGAGCATGAATATCCATTTAAAAAATTGCATTCACCTATTCGGACTGATTTCTTAACCAAACAAGTACCTATGCGTCATGGGCGAACCAGCGGATTGTTCAGATATCAAACTGCAATCATAGACTTTATAGCATTAGAGCTTAATCACTGCAAAGAATTCGATATTGTATTAGAAAAGGCTCAAAACAAATCCGATCTTTTGGAAATTCAACAAATTCAAAAAAATTTCATTAGCCAAATACACAAGAGTTTGGTTAAGTATGATGGGGGTTGTGAAGATCTCTTTGAATCTAATATCTTCCAATTGGTACATAATTGTCACATACGAAGCTTCAATTTGGGATCACTAATAAACACATACTTATTCACTCCTCGGTATAAAATTCTTGTTGTGTTATACTATGTTCAAGCTATGCAAAATGGAGATAGTATAACCCCAGTTGAAAAAATTTTTAAATACCCCCAAATGATCAAAAATCTAATCAACTCAATGTCTGGGATCATGATGTATGACAATCTCCGAGCTGAGATGAGCACTAGTTTATTGACAGTCAATCGATTAATTGCACTCTGCAGCAAGTATCTAGTTGTTACGCACGATTTGGAGCTTTTAGTGACATCTGAATTTTCGCAGCCACAAGATATTTTAGATATTGAAGGAACCGTATCCAGTGATTTTGATTATAAGATAACAGGACAAGTTTCAAGGGAGCCTAAAAAACAAAGAAGTAGTCGCTCCTCGATTCCATCATCTGAGTTTGCATTCATAAAATTGCTCCAACCCAAAATTCAACCAACAGATTCTAGTATCAAGACGTTTCGGAATAAATATCAAAGCTTGATCCAAGTAAAGAAGGCACTTTTGACCTTTCAAATTGAGGTGTGGCGCTTCTTGGAGGCTCAGATTGAATATGCGCATCTTTGGGAATCTCTTATGAATAATGATCATCCTGACAATACACAGTATATTCATTCAATGTATACAAGCTTTAGTGAAAAGTGTGGTGGCCAGCATGAAAATGCCAAAAAAACCATCATAGCAAATGTTTCTGGTTTAATTACACCCATTGATGTTTGTCTTGACTTGTGTGGTGATATTCAACAAAAGATTCGAAATTCCATAACTATACATGTTCAGCCGATGATCAAGTATATGGATGAATTGGTTGCATTGGTGGGGGCTCTGTTGAACGAGTACATGTGTTTATGGTTGAAGGAGATGATTGGGATGAGGAGTTTGAGGGAGTATCAGGTTGGGAAGCGGAATAATGATGATATTATTGAGTTTTATGATAATTTGTTTAAGCTTTCAAAGGAGGTTATGTCGGCTGAACGATGAACGAGCGAGCGAACGAATGAACGAACGAACGAATGAACGAGCGAAGCGAGTGAGTGAGTGAGTGAGTGAGTGAGTGTGTGAGTGAGTGAGTGAGTGAGTGAGTGAGTGAGTGAGGACTGACTGGCTGCTGACTGCTGACTGCTGACTGCTGACTGGCTGCTGACTGACTGACTGACTGACTGCTGACGGCTCACTGCTGACTGACGGCTGACTTACTGACTAACTACTCACCATTGTATGACATAAACAGTATCATTTGATTACTGAATGTTGTTTGGCATAAAAAGAACAAACTCATCACTCGCTTAACAAAAAATGTCACTCGCTAATTATCATTAAGCAACCCCATTCACCGTTCAATTAACATCAAAATTGGGCAAAAATAACCAAAAATAGCCAATAGTTGGAAAACTTATTTGTGAATAATGACTCAAATGGTCAAACATATCCACCATCACACATAAGCAATAGCTCAAGGTACGGCTTAAAACACTGATCATCAACTATCCACACTGAATCAAGGAGTAAGGAAGGCCTTTTGTACTATATTCACATAATGTCAACACTTTTACGAGGAGCCAACGTCGTTCGCGGAACAATTACACAGATTGAGTATCGCATGCTAGGAGTGAGCTTAGCTCTTTGAAAAGACCAAGTAAACTAAAGTTGTAAATGTACGCCTTGAATGGGCTAGTTTTTAGTTTAAACACTTGATTCTTCAGTTTTCAGTTATAATTTGTAAATATCGTCAAACCTCTCAAACACGTATATCTTAAGCTCCAACCTGGCACCGTTACATTCTCCACATGAATACATCTGATTTTGCATTAGCAAACACTGCAGGTTCTTCTTTTTTTTTTTTTTGAACCAAAGAAGGTGGAGCTGATCAATAGGGGTAGGCATTGGTTATAGGTGGTGAATGATTTATGGGTAGCTTGATGAGATGGGTATGTTGAACGGATAGGACGCTAGTCGCGTGGCTGCAATTGGGATAGCAGCTTTGTAACCACCTGTTGACGAGACAATCAACCGAGGTCTGGAAATTGTGTCATGTTGAGAAGGCATTTGTGTACAACGTACCTCTATCTCTGCAATTTCTTTTGATCGAATCCCTGTTGATACAAAGAGGAAAAAACTTCATCAAACTTTTTTTTTTTCATCACTACCTCTTTATAATGTCTGATATTCCTATTGTCCCAGTTGTGGTCGCCGAACCAATACATGTTCCAGTGTCCGAAGCCCCAGTCTCGTCGGCTGCCTCCGTCCACTCCGCTGCTCCATCTGCTGCTGCGCAAGCCAAGGCCAAGTCCCTGGCTTTGGACTTGTTAACTTGGAAGGATCCAGTGAAGAGCGGTAAAGTGTTTGGTACCATCATTGCTGGGTTGATTGTTTTCAAGACTGTCAACTTGTTCAATGTGTTTTTCCACTTGGCCTACATTGGCTTATTACGTATGTATCAATCTACAATTAAGGGGAGAATCACTTTTTCCCTTTTTTACATTGGGTTGCTTTGATGATTTTGAAGTGAATTTTTTTTGCTATTTTTTTCTTTTTTGACCTTATAACTAACACATTTTAGTCTCTGCTGGTATTGAATATGCTGGTAAGTTTGTCACTGGTGAAGGATTCGTCACCAAATATAAGCCATCCAACAAGTCCATCGCCAAACACTTGAATGAAGGGTTGTTACCTCTCATTGCTGATTTCAATGTTAAATTGGAAAATGAATTCCAAAAGATTGTGTACGCACATGACATTGAAACCACCTTGAAAGCTGCTGGTATTTCTTATGTTTTATTCAAAATCACCTCCTGGTTCTCTTTCTTCACTTTGATTGCTACCGGTGTCGTTCTCGCCTTCACCGTACCAGCCGTATACATCAAAAACAAGAAGCAAATCGATGCCATGGTTGCTGAATACACAAGATTAGCCAAGGAAAAAACTGGTGAATACACCAAATTGGCCCAAGAAAAGGCTACCCCAATTCTTAATGACTTGATTCAAAAAGCAGGCCCAGTCGGTACCTTTATTAGCTCCAAATTCCCTACAAGAACAGCCGGTACCACTGTTGGTGACGACAGAGCTTCCTCTTTCGGAACCAAGGCTGATGACACCATCTCTGTTAAATCCACCAAATCCGTCCACAGTGTTCCTGCTTCCGTAAAGACCACCGGTTCCGCCAAGTTCCCAGAAGTCCCAGCTGTCCCAGTCCACCACAACACTGTGGAAGAACTCGTTGACGATACCTTGGCTGAAACTAAGTCCGTTGCTGAAGCTTTATAGTTGATGATTTATTCTTTTTTGATTTGTAGAAACAATGTTTAATTGTTTTGCCTTGCGAATGCTAGGATGTTTTACTATTTATGAAATGATGTTGTTTCTTTGTCTGACAAGCACTCTTGGTACTTCTGATTTACAGTGGGTATATAGTAAGAGTTTTCAGTGAATTAAGGTTGCCGGAGCAACCAAATGTAGCAATCACGCGAGTGCGAGTACGAGCGTTGCGAGTACAAGCGTATTGTCACGCGAGTGCAAGCGAATGAACGAGCGAATGAACGAGCGAATGAACGAGCGGAGCGAGTGAGAGTGAGTGAGTGAGTGAGTGGGTGAGTGAGTGAGAGTGAGTGAGTGAGTGAGTAAATGTACGAATGAGTGCTTGTGTGTGTGTGAGTGTATGTTTGAATGCGTGTGTGAGTGCATAACTACATGACTTTTTTATGAATACCCACGTTCGTTCTATGCTACTGAACGTTCTTGACTTTGTTTGATCAACTTGTAATGTTTCTTAACCTTTGTATCAACTTGTTGAACGAAACACTGAATGCACAATGATTATTTCATGTCGATTCAACTGTGAATTCTATTAAGAATAGAATTGTATCACATGTCTGTACAGAACAAATGTATCATCATTTTACATGAGATTAGTATGCCTTGACTTGGTGGTTCTTGTTGGTGATCTCATACATTTCATCCAATACCAAACCACCAATATCACCTAGTGCCAACTTTTCTGTAACGAGCATAGTCATCAAGGAGAGAAGTCTTGTAATTGTCCACTTATTCCACTCATTTGTACATTTATTCACCCACTCACTCGCTACGCTCGTTCATACCATTCATTCTGTCTTGCTTAAACTTACATATCGGCTCATCTCATCCAAAGCCATTGCGTCCATACAAACTTTGTCTCATGTACAGATACACACGCTCTATTTTCACCACAGCCTCGATATATGGACAGGCCAAAGGATAAAATTTCCAAAGTTAAAGGCTTGACTTTTGATCTGACTGATAATGCTGCCCATGTCGTTTCTCTACAACTTTGAAGAAGGAATAAGATTCGTTCAAATCCTTTCCCAACAGATTTTCCATCTTGAAAAAAGCACCTCTCTTTGCCGAGCAGCTCATACGCAACACCCGTCCCGTTTGTGAAAATTAACATAGTTATATTCATCATAGTCGTAATCATCAAAACCATCATAATCATCATAATCATCAAAATCATCATAATCATCAAAATCATCAAAATCATTATGATGTCATAGTTGTTTTCTGAAGCATCGCCACTCGCCACTCGCTACGCTCGTTACCTCGTTAGCTCGTTAGCTCATCTTTTGAAACACTCGCTAATGCATATCAAATGACTGAAAGAAACGTGGAGATGTCATGTGGATGCGAATAATTGCACAAACTTAGCTCTTGGGATTGTCGGTGCGATTTCAGCTTTGCACAGCCTTTTTCGGGCTGACAAGATGTGTGTAGACCGAGACTCTTATCATGAAGGAGAATAAAAGAATATGATAATGTTGATGAAAAGGATTTGCAATTAGCTCGAAAATGTTAGATATTTGTAATTGATAGCTCGAATTTCAGAAATCGACTTATACTTGATATCTTGATGTTGAAAAACCAACAGACACCTGAAGATTCTGGGAATATATATTGTAGTTACCAATATGGAATGTTCAATTAAATCTCTGTGGTGAATTAAATCATTCTGTTTTCATATCTGACAATCAACATCTCTTTTGTTTGATCAGATCCTAGCTAAAAGCTTCAGTGTACCAAAAATGAGGCTTAGAGACTGCTTCGCCTTTAGCTTGAAATTCTCATGAATAGTTGGATAATTCATATAGGCTCCGCCCTCCAGCAAACAAAGCGAAATGGAAAATCCATCAGCTCACCATTTTATCAATCGAACAGGCACATCTTCAAAGGCTCAAATGTTCTTATGCTTTTTGGAGGTGCTGCATGCTCAAATCCGACCTTCTGATAAGCCCCGAAACAGAACAAATCCGGTCTCTCCAAGTGCGATCGAAACCAGTAAACGATAGAAGCAATGAGTACTATTACAGTTGACACAGCTCAAGCTGATTATTAGCTTGAATCTGTAGTGTCGTTTTTTGCAATATTTTTTCAGAAAATACAAATCATTAGAGATAATAAGAGAGATATCCTTTGGTTGTGTACAAATTGTTCAATAGGCACATTAGAAGGCAGTTGTAAACGAAGGCTTGGTGAGTCTTAAAAAGGTGGCTCATACACCAAATAGTACTGTTACCTTGCTTAGTTGGGTTATTTATATTCTGTTGTGCAACCAAGGTTTCGGTTGATGGTGTGTTATCGTAGCTGAAGATATCGGGCATTTCCAATAGAATTGAAGAGTTTCTTGGTGAGTTTGATGAAGATACCATCTTGTTTTGAATTTCGGTCACGAAATCATACTGGCTGTGTTGAGGATGCTGCATTATTCTACAAATGGGCTATGCAAGACGGTTTTGTGTTTGGGTTTAGCTATTCCGGATAAACCCTTGACTGCAGCTTCGTCTAACTGTTGGTGTAATTGAAAGCGAGTATTCGAATGCGTGAGTTAATGTGTTGGAACGTGGGAGTTTATGTGTTGGAACGCGGGAGTTTATGTGTTGGATCGTGAGTAATGTGTTGGATCGTGAGTAATGTGTTGGATCGTGAGTGTTAATGTGTTGGATTGTGAGTGTTTACTGGAACGTATTAGCTATTTGAAATGTGTATTCCAAATACCTCCATTGAACATCCCGGATATTGATTATTCTGTATAATTTACAATTTTGTTGTAGAAATCATTCGTAATACTCGTCATTGGGTTCCATCACGATAGACTACAAAACTGGTCAAAGTACTCACAAACATTCAACGAATTCGCTAAGCTTTGGGAGCCACTTTAAATCTGCAGCCATCACAGTGCCTCCTTTAGCCTCGCCATAAAAGAGCACTGCCTGATGCTTCAGCAACACTGCCAGGGTATAATTGCAAAATAACTGAAAAAAAAATCAGATCAAGAATGAAAATCTTATGTTTTCAGAAGCTTTCATCAAACACTCTTTATCCAAAAAAAAACAACCATGTCATCTAATCTCTTTTACTATCTTGGTTCAAACTCATGGTGTCCGTATAGAGACTTTGGCCAAAAGCTTCATCGTGTGTAACGTACTTTTATGACTCAAAAGCATCTCTATATCATGCACAATCAATGCCTAGAATAAAGTAATCCTTTGCATAGCCATCACCACGCTTTTTTACATGTCCAGGTGTTCTGTATTAGCATGGGAGGGAAGGGGGGGGTTACTTGCTCTGGCTGTTACCATGTTTATCATTATAATTAGAGTATTCACTATTATAGTAACCATTGATGCCATTAGAGTCACCTTTTTAGTAAACACCTACACGGCTGCTACGAGCATCTAGTTTGATGCTTCCCGATTTCAACAACAATCATACAAGGGCTTGCCCCACAAAAATCTATATTACTCAAACACAGCCCGTTGATCACAAAAGCTAACCGTAAATTTCAAACTTGATGGTATTGCCTTGATAGGATCGTCAAGAACCCAGAACATGATAAACCCGTCATCAAAGTACAGTTTAGCATTAGGCTTCATCAGAGAGCACACGAATAAGGACCATTGATCCAACTTGTGAACTACATCTGTTGGTGAAAAAAAAATGACAAAGTCAAACCCTTCAAGTTTTGGGTATGACAATAACGAATAATAATCTAATAAGTCTTCATATGCAATGAACAAACCACAAACAAATCGTTGATCTTAAGCACACAGGTTTGCAATAAAAAAACCAAGCCCAATTTGACCGATCTGGGTTAATAATGCATTAATCCGAATTCATATGTGATAACCTTGAATCTGTATAGTGATTTTGTACCCAAATCTATACAAATGGTTGAAAATGATTTATATAAAAGGTTGCGAAATCCTGATAATGATTCACCAAGAGCAATGGCTTATCAAGAATCGAAAACTAAAACACCGCAAGATGAGAGAAATCTCGTTGTTGAAACCCAAACTTTGAATAACGGAATGGTTAATCAAAGTGCAACAAGTGGATCAAGAAGCATATCGCAAGAGAATAAGAACACAGAAAGTGCCAATCAAGGTGATGCTTTTTCTTTTGATGAAGATTTCAATCGGGAGGTAAGTGCCAATCAAGGTGATGCTTTTTCTTTTGATGAAGATTTCAATCGGGAGGTAAGTGCCAATCAAGGTGATGCTTATTCTGTTGATGAAGAGTTCAATCCATACCACACAGTAAGTGCCAATCAAGGTGATGCTTATTCTGTTGATGAAGATTTCAATCCATACCACACAAAAAGTCCCAATCAAACCGATTCATCTACTCTTGAAGAAGATTCCAATCCATATCACATAAAGAAAACAGACGCTTATTCAGTTGATGAAGAATACAACCCATACCACTCCAAAAATGAAACCGACAACTACACCCTCAATGAAGAATACAATCCATACCATTCCCCAACATACGGCTTGGGTGAGGCACCCAACTACAACTTTGATCCAAGAAACACCCCCGGAATCTTCCAAGAGTCTTTTGTTTCCCTAACACAAGACCCGGCCGATTATGAATCAAGAAATATCCCAGATTACTACTACCAATCAGACCCAAATACTTTAAACGCCAACATCAAACATGCCCCAGATAATATCTTCAATAATAGAGTCACACAGGCCAGAATGTACAGTGCTAAAAAACCAGGAAGCAACTCAACATATGAAAAATCCAAAAGAGCCATGAGTAACACTAGCACATTGGTGGAAATAAGAAACCCCAAATCACCAGAATATAAATTGACACCAAACACAGATATAAGTGCAAAAGACTTAAGATGGGGCCCAGCAGATCCTGAAAATCCACACAACTTCCCAACTTGGAAGAAATGCGTCATAACAACCATGGCTGTAGGTGTTTGCTTGTGTGCCACCTTGGGTGCATCACTCTACGTTCCAGGGGTTTCTTTTATGATGTCTGAATTTAATGCATCTCAAATCTTGGTTATGTCCGGGTTGACATTTTACCTTTTGGGACTCTCTATAGGTCCTCTTTTTGCGGCCCCACTATCTGAATTATTTGGACGCCGTATAATCTATCTTACCACATTCCCAATTTCAATTGGTTTCGTTATAGGTACTGCTTTTGTGAAAAACATTCAAACGCTTATCGTTTTGAGATTCTTCACAGGGCTCTTTGCATCACCTGGTCTTTCCATTGCTGGTGGAACCATTTTAGATGTATGGGCCAAAGAACCTTTACAAATGTCAACTTCTATTGCATTTTTCTCTTTAACACCATTCTTAGGCCCCGCTTTAGGTCCTCTAATTGGTGGGTTTAGTGCTCAAACTTTTGGTTGGAAATGGCCTTCAGTTTTCATCCCACTTTTATTCATGTTTTTTGTTGCTCCACTTATATTGATTTGTCCTGAAACCTATGCTCCAATCTTATTGAAAAAAAGAGCTAAAGAATATGGGTATAATGTTATTGAGCCGGTTAAAAATGCTGAATATTATAAAGCTGTTGCAAAATTTACCATTTTCAAGCCTTTCAAAATGTTATTTGTGGAACCTATTGTTGGTTTGATGTCTCTTTACGTTTCTTTTCTTTTTGGTGTTTTGTTTGGATTATTCGAAGCCTTCCCAATCATTTTCAGAGGTGTATACCATATGAGTTGGGGTATGGCCGGTTTAAGTTTCATGGGAATCGGTATCGGTGTATTAGTCGGTTTGATTTTTTATATCATTATGGACAAAGTTTACTTTTACCCAAAGAATCTGGATGGTACTAGAGGTGATAGAGATAAATCTGGAAACTTAATCTTGGAACCTGAAAGCAAATTACTTTTAGGGAAAATCGGTGCAGTTATATTACCAATTTCTTTAATCTGGTTAGGTTGGACCAGTAAGGAATCGATCCATCCAATCATCCCAATAGCTTCCGGTGTCCCATTCGGCTTTGGTTTGATGTTGGTGTTCCTCTCCGTGGTTATCTACTTTTCTCAAGCTTTCCCTCCAATCCATATGGCAAGTGCTATGGCTGCTAATAATCTTTTAAGATACACTTTGTCTGCTATTTTTCCTTTGTTCACTATTCAAATGTACCAAAAAATGGGAATCAACTATGCAACAACTGTTTTTGGTGGTGTTGCAGCAGCTATGATTCCGGTGCCCTTTATCTTTGCAAGATATGGTGCTTTGCTTAGAGAAAGATCGAGATATGGCTATGCTTCTTTTGAAAAGCAAGTTCAAGAAAAGGGAGAGTTGGCTTTTTAGCTTTTTAGCTTTTGCATTTTTGTATATTAGGGTAATAAATGGTACAAGATTAGTACTTTTATTTGATAATTGGTTGTGTAGCTTTACGAGAGTGATTGGAAAGGATACCATATTGTGGGATAAAGATTTAGAGGTTTGTTCCAGCAGAAAAAACTTGTGCTTTAAGAATGGTGTGGATGTACATTGAAGTACCATTGATGAATAATTCATAAAGCATATGGTGAGCATAGATAACGAAATTTAACCATTTGTCAAATGAGCTTCAAAATTAAAAAAATGGTCCCTAGCAGGATCGAACTGCTGATCTTGGCGTTATTAGCACCACGCCTTAACCAACTGGGCCAAGGGACCAATATATTGAAAATAAAATTGCCTGTTCTTTACCCACAGCATATACAAGCTAAATACTATCAGGTTGAAGTGTATTCAAATACTATTGTTGTTCTTGTCAATGGTTTAGCTCTTTTTTATGTTCTGGTTCAAGTGAGATGATTTGAGGGAAATTCATAAAAATCACCCAAGACTCTCAATTTTTGTTGTTTCAATCTTCTCAAAAGTATTTATCTTTCCAATACTAGTCAGGTGTGTATGTAGAATCTCTAATACTAATAACTTTCACTTTGCAAACATGTTGAGTTTCAACTTCTAGACTTTACAAACATGTTGAGTTTTAACGTCTAGACTTTACAAACATCAACAGTTTTTCACTGAGATCTCCTTTCCGATTTTTCGCACCCAAAGACTTTGGAACCAAGTGGGCATTTTGAACTCTTGACAACTTCCATGATTGTGTATAGATACAGTTGATAACAACTACAATGTTCTTTTTGATGAAAACTTGTAAATACAAGGCAAATGATACCCCACCCCCACATAATAGCTCTCACAATGTATTCCCATAATCTGAGTGGTGACATCATGTGACCACTACTCCTTTAGAAAAAATTAATACACATCATAGCAGGTCCTTCATAATCAATCAAACAAACGTTACAAGAAAGTAGTGATAAGGTTGATAATGAATAACCAACAAGCTAATCCATCGAATAATCAACAAATCCAACCAAATGCAGGGCAAATGAATAGACCTCCGGGAGCTCGGATGAATATCCAACCAGGTCAATTACAACAATTAGTTCAAGTTATGAGAAATGAAGTAGCTATGGCTAAAGCAACAGATGATAAAGCAAAGCAACAAGAGCATTATAAAAAAGCTGAACAGATTAAACAAGTTTTAATTAATTATCAAGCTGCTAGACAGCAAGCTGCTCAACAAGCCAAATCTCAACAAGAAGCTCAACAACAAGCTCAACAACAACAGCAGCAACAACAGCAGCAACAACAACAGCAACAGCAACAGCAACAGCAGCAACAGCAGCAACAACAAGCTAACCAAATAAATCAACAAAGAATACAAAATCCAATGCAAGGACAAATGCAAGGACAAATTCAAAATCCAATGCAAAACCCTATGCAAAACTCAATGCAAAATCCAATGCAAAACCCTATGCAAAATCCAATGCAAATGCAAAGTCAACTACAAATGCAAAATTCAATGCAAAATTCAATGCAAAATTCAATGCAAAATCAAATTCAAAATCAAATGCAAAATGTTCCTACACCAAATTCCTTTAATCAAGGAAGTCCAATAGGACAATCCCCACTCATGAGTAATGGAATGATCAATAGACCAGGATCTTCACACCCAACACCTCAAATTCATTCTTCCCCAACATTACAAAACCATCAATCACCCATAATGCAACTGCAATCACAACCAACTCCTCAATTACAACAAAAGCAAATTCCACAACAATTTATGAGACAACCTCAACTGCAACCTCAACTGCAACCTCAACAACAACAACCCCAACAACAACAACAATCCCAACAAGGAAGAAAAAACTCTGTTGGTGGTAATACAAACTCTCAAGGAAATCAGCCAGTCATACCTGCAAACGCAATCACTATGGAAAAATTCAACCAAGTTAAACAAAGGTTACAGGAAGTGGGGAATCGAATTCGAATTTTGGAACAAAGCAAAAAGGGTAACGTCACTCAGGAACAAATTGCACAATTTGATACTGAAATCATAGACATGAGAACGAGATATGCACAACTTCAAAAAATGGGAGTTTACATGCGAACTGCCTTGGTTCAGCAACAACAAGCAAAGTTGGCTAATGCAGGCAATTTGAATCTGCTACAAGGCCAGCAAGGCCAACAAGGCCAACAACCACAGCAACCACAGGCGCAACCACAAGCACCAGCACAAACACAATTTAACATGAATAACGTAGGATCGATAAATGGTTCGGTAAACAACGTTGGACAGATGAACATGGGAAATAACGTGATTGGAAATAATTCCATGAACGGGAACCCAGCATTGGCTAACAACATGAATATGGGTAACAACATGAATATCCAAAACTCAGGAGGATCCCCAAACTTGATCAACAGAAATAACCCTATTCAAGCTCAAGCACATCAACTCCAACAACAGCTCAGCCGTGCACAGCAATTGGCTGCCCAACAGGCATCTGCTAGTCAGATTCAACAGGTTCAACAGCAAGCTCAGCAAATTCTCCAACAGCAGCAAGCTGCAGCTACCAAGTTACCTCAACAAATGAACCAACAGCAGCAGCAACAACAGCAACAGCAGCAGCAACAACAACAACAACAACATCATCAACAGCAACAACAGCAAATACAACAAATGCAAATGCAAATGCAAAATCGAACGTCCGGGATCCAAAAACCGAAAATGGGCACCTCAGTTTCTTCGACCCCTCAGATTCCACCGCGGGCACCGTCGGCACCCATAAACACCAACCAGGCCGCCAACAGTGTCCCGGATGTAACCAAAGTCCAAACGCCCACTGCATCGACCGGTGCCAGTGCGGCCGCAGTTGCAAACAATGCAGCAGCAGCGGCAGCAGCAGCATCAGGAATCAAAAAAGAAAGCGATGGACGTACCTCGTCGCCGCTGAAGCCAGGATCTACATCTGCAATTAGAAGTAACGAGCTGGTAGGGGCATTGAATTTGGCAGGTATCACCAAGCCAATGGTTCCATCGATTCCAATCTCTAGTCTGATCAACGTCAAGCCTCCCACATCAGTGACATTGTCTCCACATGGAGATTATAGGCCGTCATTAACTGGAGGTACAGCCAATCCACTCGGCTCTTTGTTGAATACCCCAGCAATCACCAAATTACCAATGTTCGATCTTTCAACGGCGAGCGCAACGCTGAGCATTCCAGAAACAAGAGGACGTGTTCTCACGAAGCGCAAGTTGGCCGAGTTAATAAGTACTACCGGAGTGGATGAAGGGGATGGAAAAACGATTATTGATGGAAATGTCGAAGAATTATTACTTGACTTGGCTGATGAGTTTATTCATCTGGTGACGAGCTTTGCTTGTCGATTAGCTAAACATAGAAAAGTTGATGCTTTAGAACCCAAAGATGTTCAGTTGCATTTGGAGCGTAACTGGAATATTAAGATTCCAGGCTATGCTATGGACGAAATTAGGTCCACAAGAAAGATGCAACCTAGTTCAAGTTACACTCAGAAAGTTGCTGGTGTGGAAATTTCAAAATCAGTCAATGGGAATATTGATTAAAAGTAACGTCTCACGGTATCTGGAAAGTGTTTAATGCCTAAGTATATCAAATGGCATTTCTTTAGTCAATAACAGCATCTTTAAGCATTTCAAGTGAATTAACAAACATTGTGATTTCTCCTAAACAAAACACTATCAAAATGCAGCCAGCACTGAAACAAAACTTTGAAATTAGAATTGCTCATCAAGTGGGTTATTTTTGTATATTTGTAATATTATGTCTTGTATTGATGAGTAAAAGTTCATCAGGTTAATGATCAGTGTTGTTATGAGTAGTTTAGTATGTATTTTGCTGTGAAGGTATAGTATGTGAATATTGCAGTAAGGTATAGTATGTGAATATTGCAGTAAGGTATAGTATGTGAATATTGCTGTGAAGGTATGATATACGAATATTGCTGTGAAGGATCAGTATGTGAATGAACCTCTTTGTAGTTTTGTTACAAGTTGAATGTTCGTATAAAGACCCATATGTACCAGTGTAACCAGCTTGTGGGAACCGTAAATCAATTGATCATAGACATGGAAATTGGCCTGATAATCATAAATGACAATGTCACTACCTGCAATATCAAGATGCTCGTTTCCACAAACAGTCTGCTACAATTCTAATATCCAATAAAAATGCTAAGCCTCGTCTGTTTTCCATCATGAGTGATAAATGTGATGATTACTTTGTTCGATTGGTGTATTTCTAACAATGTACATGCTAAATAATTCAAGAAAAAGGTATCGAGGACATAAAACACATGAATTGGGATTTTTTGAATAATAAGTGGGTGCTTCATTCCTCACATCTTGATCTTATTTGATTTGGCCTGAAATCTCAGTGACTGCCTGAATTCATTCATGAGAGTCAACTTTGGCAGTATACTTAACGTTCTTAATCTAAGTGACTACCTTGCTTCATCCTTGAGAGTCAACTTTGGCAGTATACTTAACGTTCTTAATCTCACTACGAGAGAGCTGGTTAATAACATGTTTATGACCCGTTAATAATATTATATTGAATATTTTGCTATAAATAGGAAAAGACGCCAGAATAAGAGAAAGAGATGATGCGACGTTATGTAAAGTGATTTCTTTGAAAGAATTTTGTCTTTAGGGTATGAATAAAACTGAGTAGTTTTGTAACAAAAGAAAATGCAGATCACATTGCACGATTTTTTCTAATAGGTTTAAATCGCTAGCAAAAGACCCTGCTTGAATACTTTGCTAAGATCGATACTGGGGTTAAATTCAAGTATCAGCTCAAGCGCAATCATAATAAGCGTAGTGTTAAGACAATGAAATAGCAAACTTGTTGCTTATTTATTCCCCTTTCTTATCTTCTTTGCCCAAGCTTTAACATCTTTTTCATAAACACCCTCTTGAACACCATTCAAAAACCCAATTTTATCGCCAAGTAAATCCCATGGACTCTTCCTCTCTGTATCATTTTTGATAAGACACAGATCAATGAAGCTGCACAAGAGCGGGTCATAAGGTGAGCCCGTCTTGGGATTGGTTTTGTTGGATAGAGTTGGAGGTTTTTCGTTTACAATACGCTGAAGTAAATCCAATATACCTTCTGGGCCGCCAAGTCCAGAGAAAGCTTCTATTGGATTTTCTTCATCATCGTTCCAAATTTGATAGCCAGAGGCTAATTCAATGAACATCAAACCCATGGACCATACATCAGATTTGATACCGTAATTAAGACCTTGTATACGTTCCGGAGACATGTAAGTTGAGGTGCCAACAAAAGTTTCGGCCATTGCAAGTGAATTTGTTAATTCACGCAGTACACCGAAATCACAGAGCTTAAATTCACCTTTATGAGTCATCAAGACATTGCTTGGTTTGATATCTCTATGAATGATTTTATGAGTAGTATACAAATAAGTCAAACCAGATAACATCAGATGAGCCAATTTCTTCAACACATATAATGGGAACATTTTTTGATCAGAAAATGGTAAGATTTTGTCTAAGGAGCCACAATTACAATACTCCATGCATATAACGATAGTGTTGTTGTTATTTACAAAAGCCCCATAAAACTCGATAATAAATGGGGAATGACATTCATGCAAAATTTTCAACTCACGAATAATTTGAGTTTTAATGGCAGTTTTCAGATCTATATGAATTGCTTTCTTTGCCATTGTGATTTGCGAAGGGACGTGTAATATTTTCAGAACTGTACCTGATATTCCTGACCCGAGCATTTTCAAAGTCACGATATCATTATTTGATAGTTTCATATTAGAAGTTGTGTATATAGGACTGGATATTTGAGTATCCAAACTTGGTTCTAAAGGTGACAGAGCACTCAGTTTTGTTGGAGAAATGGAGCTGATTACTGTTTGACGATTTTTCTTTAGTGTTTGTTTTGGATTTGACCTTGAAAGTTCCATATTTGAAAGTTCATTGATCAAATCATGCGATGATGGAGACTCCACCTGTGTATTTCTTGGTTGATTTCCTAGATTGAGTATAGGAGCCGGTCTGACCTTATTTCTTTTCTGTCGTAAACTTAAAGCCTCGAGTCTATCACTTAATTCATCATCTTGTGGAGCTTCCAATGATAGTTTTTTGAAATTCTTCCGTTTAAGACTTTTGGCCTCCATACTTGGTACTTTTTCGCTCGTATCAAGCATCCCCAAGCCAGGCTCCATCGGCGGTGGGATTGGGGGGAGCTCCTTATCTTTGTTGGAGCCCACTGAGGTCATCAGGTTGTTGTTTAGGTGCATCATGGTTTTTTTAACACGTTTGCGAGATAACGAGCGTACATATAGGAAACCCACATATCGAGCCCACAAAACGATTCCCCAAAACGCGTGCACAAGTCAAAGACTCCATGTTGCTATACATTGTTATGTTGCTATTCTACAGATGTATCGTGTAAGATTGATTTTCATGAGCTTTTTGAATGTTTAATGTATTTGTGCTTTCTTCGTATACTTGAATAGTCAAACCTGCTGCAAAGTAATGCAACCTCAAAAGCTATAAAGAGAGTTTTGGAGAGTGATTGATTATTTGAATTGATTGAAATGGCCATTGATCTGTTGATGGGAATTGATTGAAATGGCCATTGATCTGTTGATGGGAATTGATTGAAATGGCCATTGATTTGGTTGCTTGGTAGAGCTTAATAATGGTCATTGATTTAGATTTAGGACCCACTAAAGAACTACAGTTTGGCTTTTTCAAAGAAACACTTTAAGGTGTCTCTTGAATTGTGAACAAAATAAAAGCATCATCTGGTGTGCTTGCGTTTATGAAGAGCACATAAGTTTTCGTGTACTTTTGATAGTACCAATTTCAAGTATCCAAGATGGGTTTGGCAAATTTATCATCCATGGTCATAATCATTAGAGTATTTCAAACCACACTAGTTTGAGCATTCACATCATCAATCTGTACAACTATGTTCAATGAACAACTCCCAAATGACAATACAAATCATAGGTTCTGTCAATGATAAAAATCGTTGCTTGCTCGTTACGAGCTCTTACGGATCTCGTAAACGGGTGTCTTGAGGTTCGTTCATACAGTTTGATTAACAGTGATCATCAACTCATTGAATATTCATACACTTTTATCAAAAAATTCAAACTCCTCAAAATTCAGTCCATTCACTTTACCTCAAAATTCAGTTCATTCACTTCAAAATCAAACCTGCTTATAAGGCTAAACTAACTTTATCCTCGCTAATGCCTGCACTTCGTAAATTCCTTCTTCATGTGAACTTGTCAAGGTAATGGCTACAAACCTGAAATTCAGTATTAAGCTCATACACACAATCAACCAATTACGAATCAACGTATTTTTTAAAACTAGTGATTGGAAAGCTGGACCTAGATCGCGCATTACAATTACCAATTTGGTAACCACTACTCAAATACATATGTTGGATGATTCTGAACGAAAACTGTGATGATTGTAAAAAAGAGTATCCAAGTAGTATCATAACTCTTGGAGTATCTCAAATCAGAAGCGTTAAATCATCTCATACGCCTTCTTTCAGGTGAACTAACCACCTTACCTCTAAACAAAGGCCATCCTTTAAGTTTCCAAAAGAACAAACCACACTAACGCAAATCCACTGCCATTTCCAATCGCTCTACAACTCATAACCTAATCTATTGCCCATTTCACTAAAAAAAAATAAATATCAGCCAAACGCTCTAGCCAGTTCTATCAACAGCTTCGTCTTCCGATAGTGCCGCTCAAAACCTTGAAACGGCTTTAATATTACACCTCAATAGCTATAGTAATCAGCTAGAAAATCAATAGCTGTAGTAATCAGCTAGAAAATCAATAGCTGTAGTAATCAGCTAAAAAATCACTCAATCCTTTAGTAATCAGCTAGAATAATATCAATAGCACTCAATAGCATAATCAACTTGAATAATACCTCAATAGCATAATCCTTAATACACCCAATCTCGCTACGCTGTCACTACTGTTGATAGTTAAACTCTTCAACCTTAACTGGATACCCTTGGTTAAAGTTTTGGTAAAACTGATAGGGTCCGTTCGGTGCCTGCACCGACATATCAGAGACTGGTTGAGGAGGGGGAGGTTGGGTAAAGTCACCAAAATTATGATCGACATTTAAAGATTGAGAAAGTTGCTTCTTCTTGCGAGTACGACACAGTGTACAAACCTTGTGCTTACCAACATCCTGAGCATCCAAGGCTTTAGCGCAACGGTTGCAATTACCCATCTTTTCTAAATTTGTGCGTCGAATCTTGTCGTTTCCTCGGCATCGCTCACATACTTTATAATTTCCAATTCTAGGTCTAGAGTTTTCATCATCTTGTTCTTTGGCATCTTCGGTGATGATCAGTGCGTCCAAAGGACCTGAGCAGTGTACACACCTACCTTGAGCTGCTCTATTTGCTTTCCTTTTACGAAGGTTTTGACGGCACATTGGACATAATACAAACTTTTGTTCTTCGATTGGAATGTCCAGTCCACATCTTCTGCAAGCACCTTGTTTATCCTTAGTTTTCTTTTGCCATCTTCTTGAACGTTGTCTTTGAAGGTCACGACAGTGTTGGCATAGTTTAAAGATTTTAGGTTCAGCCAAGAATTTAGGTCCATCTTTATGACTTGCTGTTGGAATAACCAACGCTTGATCAAAGTTCTTCTTACATCTGGAGCACAGAGATCTTAACATTTGGTCAGGGGCAATTTGCTCTGGATTGGCTTTGGATAAAGCTTGCAGAAGAAGAGGAGAATGGCTTGATTTCATCATTGGAACCTCATTGGAGGTTTCCGCATTCACAATCTGCTGTTGAATGTGTAATGGAGGTATTGGTTGTACCAACCCTTTTTCCAGGTACAGCAGTGCACGCAGTTTTTGTGTCTGTACCATGCTTTCATCCGGTCTATTGTCCTGCGTATAGTGCAAAGGCGTTTGTACCATGGACGTTGTGTAAGGGTACATGTTAGTGTATTGATTATTGAATTGATTCATCTGATTCATCATGTTTATTGGAAATGGAGCCACATTTCCGTAGGGTGCAAACCTTTGGGGTTCATTGAGTGGGTTTCCTAGAGGTTGGTTGTTGACGTCATATTCCCCTGGTTGAGGGTAAACTTGTAAATGTTGTTGGTGAGCTGGATGTTGGAACACTGGAGGGTGTGAAGGTTGAGGAGGTGGATGTTGATGATGTTGATGATGTTGATGGGGTAATTGGATTTGGGGTGGTAATTGAATTTGTGATTGCTGTGATTGTTGGGGTTGTTGGGATTGTTGGTGTTGGTGTTGATTTTGCTGTTGCTGTTGATTTAGTTGTTGCTGTTGTTGTTGCTGTTGCTGCTGTTGCTGCTGTTGCTGTTGCTGCCCTTGCATCATATGAGGAAGGGTTGAATGAACAAGCATTGGACCTAAAATACGCGGTTGCTGAGGTGGGGGTAACGTATTTTGATGATGATGATGGTTGTTCTGAACCTGCTGATGATGATTATGATGGATATGGTCTAACTCGGCACCAAGAAAAGGTTGTTCCATTGTGAGCCTGTTGTTTAATAGGTTATGAAAAGGTTGCAAGCGCATACATATATATATATATATACAAGTATGAGTCTCAAGTCACAAAAAGGTTTTTTTTTTCTTGAATATTTTTTATATGGAGGTATATTGATTGCTAACCCTGTTGACTATTGTAAAGGGAAGCACTAAATAATATTGTTTCCCAGCATGTTTATGTAACCCTACATATTGAGAGCTTTGTGGGCTTTGGATCATAAACAGCAAGGTTCTATAAATATCAAGCTAGAAGGTGTATACCCAGTCAAGCTTATCAAGAGAGGGGAGTATATGATAATTTTATAGATATTATTAATAAACTTTGAATTCCCAATACTCTAAAAATATATAATAAAAAGAATAGACAGGGAGAGGTCTGACGTCATTGTGTGTCTGACTTTTCTTTTCTTGACTATTCCGCGAGAGGGTTTTGGCATAGTTGCATTTCGGGTTATCTCGCGAGAAATAATAAAGCAACTTTGAGGCTGTATACTGATTATGTAAGGGCCTTTAAAGATAAACAAAGAGTTTAAGTTTGAGTTATGAGGAAGGTTATGATGTTCAGAACTAGAGAGGTGAATTTGGTATCAATACGGTGTTATGAGGTGTTATGAGAGATTTAGAGATTCGAGCATGTTATGAGGGGGGACTAGATCATCATCATAGTTAGCGCCAGGTATGATATATCCTGAGGTATTACATGTCACGATACATTAACGATGATTCGTATCATCAAATATCAATTTTGGGTCTTTTCATTTCCAGAACGTCCCCTATATCTAGATTGCTTAATATCACTTTAGGGGGTGTCTTTAGTCTACTATCGTACTTCGTTTTCAACTTCACATGGCATTTATTATGCAAGTTTCGGTTATCATTTCGCTATTTTTTGTCTTGAAATTGCAGAGCCTCTTATATGATTTGACTTCTTAATACTAGGGTCACCTACTGAACTGCTTCCTATTTGTAAATACTCTACTCCATATTGGGCTTCACATTGAACTGCTTCCTCATCCTCGGCTTTGAATCATCCTCGGCTTTTACTCTTCATCAGCTTATTCCTAGTTGGTTTTTGCAATAGCTCTATATACAATAATCACCACTATTCATCCATTCTTGAATCTTCTCTGTACATTGTATATGCTTCGGAAATCCTATACACTCCAAATGCCATCACCATGACTCCTGTACTGCGTAAACCACGTTGCCACCATAATGGATGCTTCTTGAGGTCTATAGTGTTGTTTTCAGTAAATGGAAGCTTGGAGCTGAGGTAGGCTCCTCCTGCAATGGATACAAGCCCCTGCATCGTTGTACACGCTACACACTCTTCTTCGGGGAGATCTCGTGCAGGTGGGGGGTTGAATATGGAAAGAATGTTGGACATGGGATGACTTGAATTTGTGAGTGAAAAAGTACAGAGTGAAAAATAGTGCTAACGAATAGTGCTGCGAAGCAGTACTATGAGTAGTGCTGCGAAGCGAATAGTGCTGATGAGTAGTGTTGCGAAGCGAATAATGATTAGTGCTGATTAATAGTGCTGCGAAGCGAATAGTGCTAATGAATAGTGCTAATGAATAGTGCTGATGAATAGTGCTGAATAGTACTGATGAATATATGCGTAGTGAGTGAGTAACGAACTTCTATGATCTGAGTAAGGAATTTCTTTGATCTGAGTAACGAACTTCTATGATCTGAATATAATCTCTTTGCTCTTCCATTGGTTAACCAAACTCTATCCCCTTTTATAACAAGGTGAATCCAGCTACATATAATAACCTGGTGCCACCTTGGCACAACGAGCTCTGCGATTAATTTTTAAAAACTTGTCTGCCAATCACCTGTGGTTATGCATTGGAGTGAGTAGTGTCGTGCTGGAAGCAGTACTATGAATATTACAGTATTGTACCAGTATTAGTTTGCAGTATCAGTATTAGTTTATTAGTGTAATACGATATAGTTAATGTACTACGAGTATTACTCAATGTATTATGAATTGTATAATGTTACAGTATATATTCTTTGAGCTTTAATCTCATACTTGAAACATACCTTCATCTGTTAACCTTCAACTTTAACCTTAATTTATTGGCCAATCTCCAATTGATAGCCATCAAACGCCTCAGTACTCACACGACTGGCTACTCGTTTTATGCAGCTTTTCACCTATACTTTACACCCTGTTCAAACAATACCATATGATGTAGGTTGCAGAGAAGTTGCCTCTAATTTATCAGCAAACAACCTCTTTACTGGCTACGAAATTTAACACACCCTAGTGATCCCACATTGATGGCTTTTTAACTCCACTCTCATGTTGCTTCCATACCAGACTTGGAAATTCAAAACGTAAATCTGAGTAAAACATTCAATTAGCCACCTGAATCATACTTTTCGTGTACCACATTATTGCGGTATGGGTATAACTGCCACATTATTGCGGTATGGGTATAACTGCCACATTATTGCGGAACGGGTCTAACTCACCCAATCAGCACTAGAAATAAGTGCTCAGCTAAGTAACGAGTTAATAAACAAGCTAACTAACGAGCTAACTAACGAGCTAACTCACTCACAAGCTAGCTTCGCTAGCTTGTTCGTCGTCAGTAACAAAACTTTATTTCGGCCAATTCTACAATAAGCTCTTAACTGCTTCAAACCTCTAGATAAATCACCTGATTATTTTTGGTGTTAATCATCATATCATTTAGATCTACAACGAACCGTTGCGATTTGGGTGAATTTGGGGTTTGGGTATCGGTGAAATTCAAATTAGCAAATGAATGCAGCAATCGTGTGCCTTTGCGCAGCATAAAGAAAGAAATTCAAACAACAATCATGCAGTAGTGTCTTTGAGTAGCATAAAGCAAGAAACAAACATCTTTGAAAGCATATCCATTTCAATGCACTAAGACGTCCCTCACTAAGCACATTCCTTAAAACACTGATTGTCCACATCAAGAGAATTTCTTAACGTGGCAATTCAAATCACAATTACACTTTCGGCTAGCTTCAGTTCAGTAGTCTACTCAAGCTACCGAAAAGAGTAAAAATACCTTGCTCATTAAAAGATGCTTTTCCTCGCTTATCCTTTAAACAGAGTATTAAAGTTAGATAATACCCACCACAGTCCTTAATTTAATCAATAATTGCGTTATTCCTAACCCACGCTTATAATTGGTGATTAGGTGATTGCGTTGTAATTACGCCTATCTCCGCCAGTGCTCGTGAGATTGGTGGTACAAAGTTGAAGGAGAATAACGATTTCTATTGTATAGTTACGGAAATCCATGAAATCCTCCAAACTGACGTTTACCTGTTTATTGTTATTATTGTGTTTCGTTGACGTTTCTGTCATTCTGTCATTCTGTTATTCTGTTATTTCTGTGATTTCTGCCATTTCTGTGATTTCTGCCATTTCTGTCATTTCTGTCATTTCGTCATCATTTCTCTATCAACCCCTTTACTTTTAAGCCTCTTCAACGTACACCCCATTAATGGCTGACTTTTTGGTCCGATATACACTCAATGTTGTTGGTCTAAGTAAGGTTTCCTATCATGGCTAAACACCCTCAATCGTCTCAATCCCGATACACCTAATTCTTTGCGTCGGTGGTGAAACCCATTCCGTGGGGACGTCAAAATGGGGAGCAGGTTCAAATTGTGATGAAACTCATCAAATTCTTGGATTCAGAAGAAACAAAGGTCATCTGACTGTTATGGTGATACATTGTTTAAATCTGTAGATTATTTGCAATTGTGACAAAAGTGTTGATCCTATCTGACAAAAATGCCTTTTGTCATTGTCAGATGTCGTGTTAGTGAGTTCTGACAAGTTGTTAACTTATATCTGAAATTCCACTATATCAGACACTTCCAAGCACTACCAAAATATGCACTATTTATCAACGTGACACTCATACAACCATCAGGTATGCTGTTAGATAGGTTACATTTTTATCACGTTGCGTGCATTAGGAGGTTTTTATGGGAACCTTGAGAATCTAAAAACGGTATTCAATGGGATATTTGATTTTATGTCTTAAAGAAACTCAAGTAAATCGAGCATATTGAGTCAAATATAAATATTCATCATGACCAGAATGTTCTTCTCACTCACCACAAACGAGCGAAGCGAGTTTGTTCTCTCTCACTCACTCAATTGTTCTCACTCACTCACTCAATTGTTCTCACTCACTCACTCACTCACTCACTCACTCACTCACTCACTCACTCGCTTCGCTCGTTCGTTCGCTCCTCCGTACGTATCCGATTATCATATAGAGCTCAAAATCTTCTTCAAAACAATTCAACACCAAAATTAGTCTTATTAGTTGAATATCACCTGTTTATCAAGTATAATGAATTAAAGGTTTGACTCAACCAAGATAGCTTAAATGATGTCGGTGCATCAAGAAGCACATTTAAATTCTGAGCTTCATCAGTCAGCAAAACGCATCACCAAGAGAATCCAGACATAGTTTTGGTTTCTTTGCTTCGTAGCCAACAACACACGCTGCACACGTGAATTAGCATGGATTATGTATTGAGTAATCTCGTATTTGGCTGATTCTGATTCACTCACAAAAATCGTCAACTTCCTCTATATAACAAGTTGACTTTAAGGTTACTCTTCGAAAGTATTCGGGCCCCTCACAAAGTTATTCAATCGGTCAAACGGAGGGTATAACTCGTAATCAACGCAAGCCAATGACTTGTGCGCACAAGAATTGTTATCCCCAGAGTCCGGTACGTCTAGGACATGTCGTGTCGAGCGAGTGAGTGAATGGTGAGTAGCTGGTTCTTTCAAAGTTATTTTCATGACATCAATACTTTTATGATTTGAACATGATTTTTCATTTGAGTGTGATTTCTATGATTGAACAATGTCAAACTGAGTCAAACTGACATTGATGTTTAAGGTGAATTTGAATAAGTTTCGTTATGGCGATTAAAAAAAAGAAGTGCATGCAAGAGCATTGTTTTATTGTGTGTAGTGATTTGGTGATTCGATTTCTTGGTTTCGTCGTTTGGTCGTTTCATCGTTTCGTCATTTGGTGGTTCGATTTCTTGGTTTCGTCGTTTCGTCGTTTCGTCGTTTCGTGATTTGGTGATTTTCGATTACTTCATTTGTTCCTTCATTTCTTCATTTCAATTCCTCCTTTATTCTCAGAAGTCGTTTGAGTGCTCTGATTTAGTTCACATTCCTGGTTGATTGTCTTGATTTAGATCTGTTAGCAAAACGGTTAATGTTAATATTAGAACACCATTGTTTGTTGTTCATGACTGCTATTGCCGTCATGCCTAACACTTTGGTGACATATGCCTCTGGCTGCCTTCCATGTCAACCTGCAATTTCTGTTGCTCAGTGCTGTATTCACAGGCAGTACTTGCTATTGTGTCACTAATTGTCACTGTTCGATCACACGACTCTTATCCGTAAGTATATACTTAGCTTTCACCGGGATCAAGTTGTTTTTAGTACATTAGTTCTAATAGATCAGACATCCTTAGGTCGCCCGAAGGGCCGATGACACCCTATGGTTGAGGAACACATCCAGGAACACTTTAACTCTATCAAAATGCTCAACTCGTAACGCCCGGGATACCCCATCTACTCAGTTCCTAGAGTCGAGCTTATATGTATGTTTGAAACCTTTGCGACAAACCGACAAGCCCCAGATTCTCTCCAACAAGCATACTAATGAATAACTACTGTAAGAAAACGGGATGAAGCGAGACACGTTATATGCAACAATCTGCAACTTCATACACGGCCCACCACAACTATGGGTCCAAATTTGCACCCAAAATCACCGTATTTTTATCACTTAATAACGGTGAAATCAAACTTAATACATGAACAGACCAAAGCTTTCAATTTTTTATATGAATGCTAAAAGGCCTGAAACTTTTCATATCTTGCCTCATCATCTTAACTGTGACCCAACTGCCCTTTACTTTTTATTGCTGCCACTTTTAAGGTCTCTCCTATTGTGCTAAAGATGGCTTTCCCTCCACGCGGTCATTGTAATGCTGTACCATCTCATGGCAGAGAGATTTCGAATGCACTATTGGTGTTATCTAATGTGGATGCTACTGAGTGCATTGATCCAGATGAAAAGATAATGCTACGATTGCAATTTAAGAAAGAATATACATAGACATCTTATGTATGCTGTGAGAATTGCTTGATCTGAAACCTCTAATCGGAGCGTTTTCAGACACTTTAGAGCTAAGTATAAATGAAACGCCTTTATTAAAGATCAAACTTTCAGTAATGAGATATCAATTAACTAAACAACCGAGTTATCAGTATGGAAATCTCTTTGGAAACTGAACGGCGAACGAGCGAAGCGAGTGAGTTCGTTTGTTCTTTTCGCTACTCACGAATCAAACAGCTGCGAAAATTATAGACAAACTTGAAAGCAAACTCATAAGGCAAACATACATATATTGATATAGATTAAAAGGCAAACTCAGATATATTTATATACGTATATTCATGTACATTTGTTTTACTTTATAACTGGCTCACTCGCTACGCTCGTTCACTCGGTGAGATAAAGATTTCAACATTTACAGACTTACAGGCTTAGTGTGGCGTATTCACTATGAAATCAAATGTATTGTCATCATTCATTAACAGAATTCACAGAATTCATCATCAAATCATAGAGTAGTGAATTCATATTCAAATCAAAAAAAGTCGCTACTCATGAGCGAGTGGCAGCACTATGAGTGAGATTCGAAACGAATAGTATCGCTACGCACATGAACTTTATTACATTACAATACATAACCTCTTCTTTTATTTATCACAATACATGAACTCAGTTTATGTTATCACAATACATAAACCTCCTCACTCACTCGCTACGCTCGTTCGCGTGAGTGCCATACTGATCTCCCTCAAAATCTTCCAACACTAATTGTAAATTCCCAGTCAATGCTTAGTATCACTGTGAGATTTTCGTATCACCCATTCTCGGCACCGCCTTAGACATGATTGAGCGAAATTCTCAGTGAGTCTTTTGCTGAGCCTTTAGTGTTCATCTCTCGGGATCGTCTTATTTCAAAGGTCGCAACATATGAGGTCATTTTAAAGATCACCTCTGAGTCTTGTTCTGAAACCTCCCAAGTTTCACCCATATCTCATTATGAGGACATTCCCAGTCCTGGCCCCTCTATTGTAGGTTTAGAAATTGGGGATAAAGACTGGTGATACTATTATTATTCAGTGGAACCCAAGATCATCTTTCACCAACGTTGATGTAGCATCTTTTCAAGACAATTGAGGTTACCTTGAGCTCATTGCTCATTCTTCGGGATTGATATAGAGGAGTTTATCCATTTGCTACTCTCAAGATTAAAATAATATTGTTTAATCAAGTGCAATTTCGATTTATACTTGTTATATAGCGTAGATAGTGTTGGAATCGTTGTTCAGACGTAATACTTGGACGTGTTACTTAGACTTATTACTTAGACTTATTACTTAGACTTATTACTTAGACTTATTACTTAGACTTATTACTTAGACTTATTGCTCGGAATTCTTAAACATGTTCCTTAGTCTCTTTGTCTCATTCCTCGCATCTAACAGACATTCGCAAAATTTAAAACTATGTTGCCAATTAGACAAACGCTTCGTAGAATCCCACGATTCACTAGGCAAATACGTGGGTATCAATACAACTACCACCAACCATATAAACCTCGGAACAGATGGCTAGGCAAGGTTCTTTTTGCTGGGGCAGTTTCAACCATTTCATATGGGTTATATTACATCTACTGGCCAACACACACGTTCCCCTCGCTGGTTGCCAAGATACTTAGAAAAGGACTTTGGGCAGAAAGTGACCGTGGTGAAAATGACTTCCAATTGGCTCTTAAACACTATTTGGAGGCATTGGAAGAATTCGACTCTTTGGATGCTAATAAGCTAAGTGATGAATATACGGGGATTCAATTAAAAGTGGCTGAAATGTACGAACGCTTGAATATGTTGGACGATGCTTCAATGGTTTATAACGAAATTGCAACCATGTACTTATCAGTACTTAGTGACAAGTCCAAAAATCTCGCACTGGAGCTTCGTAGACACCTTATTCAAAAAGATTTAAGAATAGCATTAAGATTAGCTAACCTAAGTCATGAGAATCCTTTGTTAGTCAAAGCAATACTCACCACCCATCTCGTCTTGGCTCAAGATGAAGTCAATAAAGGTTTAAAACAAAAGAAAGCTACCACTCCACTGAATCTCTCAAATCCAACATTCGAAAAATCTCCATCAATTTGGCAACCATTCTCAGAAGAATTCTTTGCTTGTTTAGACCTTCTCAGTACGAATTTCCTCATTCTTGGAGACTTGTCTCTGGCTACAGATATCAGAATTGGTGCCATCGAAGCAATGATGTCTGCTGGCGTCAGACCAGATAAAATTTTATTAGCTCAATGTAATTTGGGATCTTTACTTTATTTCCATGCTGAACAAATGGAAGTTAAACAGCATCAAACTCTCAAAAATCATCCAGATATGGAATCTTGGAGTCCTGAGATTCGTAAAGAATATGATCAAAGTCTTGCTGCACGTAATCAAACAATAAAACTATGTATTGAGGCTTACCAACTGGTTCTCGGATATCTGAAAACGGTTGCAAACGAAGAAGATTTAGGAGCTGACCAAATAAAGGCATTAGGATCGATTGTGGCATTGGCAACCTATGGATTGGGTGTTGTTCATTTGCACTTGTCTGATTATGAAAAGCTGGAAAGAATGCTACGTGAAGCTCGTGTTCGTGCTAGAAGTAGTGAATATACTGAGTTGATTGAACAGATTGAGGGTGAGTTGGAGAAGTTATTTAAGGAGAAGAAGACTTTGAAGCTGGGTGGTAATGTGGTGAAGGAACCTGCAGATGAGCTACATTTGGATTTGCATGTAAAGTGAACGAGCAAACGAACGAGTGAACGAGCAAACGAACGAGCGTAGCGAGTGAGTGAGTGAGTGAGTGAGTGAGTGAGTGAGTGAGTGAGTGAGTTGGTGAGTTGGTGAGTTGGTGATCTGGTGAGTGATTTAGTTGGTGCGTGATTAAATGAGTTGGTTAGTAATTGACTGACTGAATGACGGTGTAACGGACTGACGATGTAACGGACTGACGATGTAACGGACTGACGATGTAACGGACTGAAGGTACGGACTGACGGTGTGACTGACTGACGGTTTGACTGACTGACTATGTGACCGACTGGCGATGTAACGGACTGACGGTGTAACGAACTAACTATGTGACCGACTGACCGAGGAATCATTTGGTGAGTAATTTAATAACTGCGTGACAAACCAATTACAAACTTGCAAATCTATAATAAACTAAAGAATGATTTGCTGACAGAGATAAACTCACTCAGCATCACAACAATCATGTAGCGACACTTATTGATGATAATCCACGTGATTCCTGTTGCAAGAGTATTCTCACTCGCTATGCTAGTGACACTGCAATCACATTCACTCGCTTCGCTGGCAAACAAAGTGCTACACCGAGAGCAAATTTCTTTGATTATACCTTTGTTAAAAATCTTTTGTATATAGAATTTCAAAATATCAAATTTAAAGCAATACTTGCTTTTTATACAAACCAACGGGTCAATGAGTTTATTCTACAAGTACCCAAGAGTGTAATTGAAAAAATAATGACTCCTAGGCGGTTCGAACGCCTGCATCTTTACGATAGTAGAACTTGAGTCTACCGCCTTAACCACTCGGCCAAAGAGCCATTTGTTGAGTTTGTAATGCGCTGCAAATTCCCTGTTCTAATGAGCAATTGACTTGCTGTTTATCCAAAATCATTATCCTATTATATATATCTACAGTTGATACCAAACGATTTTATTCAATAAATATATCAGAAATTAATTAGCAATATCACAATATACATTAGCAATATCTCAGCAATATCCCATCAGACATATCTCACCTCAAAACCTTATGGATAAACCACTACATTAGTGTGCTCAGGAAAACCATCTCCTATTCTGTTTATACAGAACGATTTCATTGTAGGATGGAGGCTGGATCACCAGAGGAACCAGGGTGTCGTCGTATGAAGAAGCATCGATGGAGCTTGTAGGTTGGAGATTGGACAAGAGTGGAGTTTGCTCGTCTCTTCTTTGAGGGATTGGAGAGTCATTTCTAAAGGCATCATTTTTGGAGGAATCTAAAGCAACTCTACTTGAAAGCTCGCCACTTTCCAAGGCACCATAGAAACTCAGGTTGCTTGTGTTGGCACCACTGTTTCCGCTAGAATGGTAGGAGAAAACCGAAGAGTTATCATCAAACACCGAGCCCATATCTTCCAAATTCAATCCCTTTGTCTCCGGGAACAAGAACTTTACAGCAAAAAACGACAAGATGCACGAAGAAGCGGGAATCAAGTAAGTTTTCCAAGCTATGGAAGCGAGCAAGATTGGGGTCATTTCCCCAACAATAAAGTTGAAGAGCCAGTTTGTTGCGGTAGCCATTGCAGCCCCTTTTGAACGGACATTGTTTGGGAATACCTCACTCATCAACCAAGGGATTGGGCCCCAACTATAACCGAAAGCTGCATTTGTAACCATGACAGCAACCACCACTACTCTGGGTGTATAATCATTACTCAACATTAATGAATAAGATATAACCAAAAGAGGGATAGCCATTAAGACCGAACCGGAAAGTAAAAGTGGTTTACGGCCCCACAGATCAACGAGATACCAGGGAGGGATGGTACTCAAGATGTACAACAAGGAGTTAAGCCCAGTCATCAAGATGGCCAGTCTTCCTGTCCAGCCAGCGGACTCGAAAATCATTGGAGCGTAATAGGAGATGATGTTGATACCATTCAATTGAGCAAACATTTGGGAAAAACAAGCCACCAGTAATCTTTTGGTATACTTTGTAAATAAATAACGATACAGTCTTTCTGTACCCTCAATACGAGCAAGCAAGACGCTTTCCTTTATATTTCTGTATTCATTTTTAGCGTGTTCATCGTCAAAATTACCATCAGCAAAGAAATCAGCTAATACGATCATTCCTTCGATGTTATGATCATGGTCCAACAACCATCTTGGAGTTTCCACAATCACGAAGGAGCCCAAAAACAAGAGCAACCCAACGACACATTGAATGAATAAAGGAGATCTCCAGGAATAATCATTTTCTATAAACAGAAAGGCATAATCTGTCCAGATACTAGCACTATATCCGATAATGTTACCAGTGAACTCCAAGCATGCGTAAAAGCCCCGATCTTGAGGAGGGCTGATTTCGGATTGGTAGATTGGAATGATGGTTGTTAAGAAACCGATAGCAATACCACTGATAAACCTACCCAATGCCAAGTTTTTAATATTAATTGAAGTGGTTTGAATCACCCCTCCAACAACAAAGATAAAGGAGCCGTATCTGATTGTACGTCTTCTACCAACCTTGTCACCAATCTTGCCAGCATAGAAAGAAGACAATAACGCACCAATCTCTAAAATAGCAATCATTGTACCCACCTCAACAGGTGTAGGATCATTATAGTAATCTTTAAAGTATTGATTTGTTAATAAGGAACTCATCAAACCTTGCTCGAACCCGAAAAGGAACACCCCCAAGGAGACGAATATGGAGGTGAATACTAGCAACGGCTTACCAACAAGTAAATCACGCTTTATCTTTTGAGAACTCATTTTTGTTAAAACTTGGTTGTTTTACTTTAAAATTTCCCACCAATCTACATAATGACATCATAACCCTTTAAATATATGAGGTCACGTGAGTCAATATGGAGGTAGTTGAAGAATCGGAGGTGGGTATGAACGAGCGAAGGGAGTTTGTTTAAAGGTATAATTCGCTACTCATGAACGAGCGAAGGAAGTTTGTTTGAGCGTATAATTCGCTACTCATGAACGAGCAAAGGAAGTTTGTTTGAACGTATAATTCGCTACTCATGAACGAGCAAAGGAAGCTTGTTTGAATGTACAATTCACTACTCATGGACGAGCAAAGAACGTTTGTTTGAATCTATAATTCACTACTCACGAACTCAGAAACTTGCGCACTCACTCACTCTCTCACGAAAGTTCGCTCGTTCGTTCGTTCTCTTATCTACTTAATGACATCATAACTAAATATCTGAGCTCACGTGAGCCAACGATATATGGAGGCAGTGGAAAAATCGGAAATGCGTATGGAGAATCGAGGATCTGAATATGAAGGGGAAGTGATGGAGAGATGGCCAGTTTCTTTTGAAGGAGTATTGTTAGTTGAGACCAAAGCAGATGACGGGAAGAATTTTTGGGGCAAAAGAAGTCTGTTATTTAAAGGTGGTGAGTGTAAGCGTATCAAGATACGAGAAGTTGCCAATGTACAGATACAGGATGTGAAAGAGATGTGTGAGAAAGACATACGCGAAATGAATGATATAAACGACACGAATAACGACATGATCAATACGAATGATATAATCGACACGAATAACGACATGATCAATACGAATGATATGAATGATATAAATCATATGAATCATATAAACAGCATAACCAATATAAATCATATAAACAGCATAAGCAATAGAAATCACAAGCATAGAAACAGCATAACCAATAAAAATCATTTAAATATGAATGAAAATCTACACATAGAACCTACATACAACTATGAACAACCCACACATCAAAACAACCAGGTGAGTAAAATGGAGATTGAATGCATGTGTGGTCACATGCATGGACCTGGCCAGGGGGATCATCACGACATTAATGCCGTTGGCCTTGGTGTGCCTTTATTACGGGGACCCGACTAATAAGCACAATAGAAAAGTGGCATAATGAATCATCTATCTTTATAAATTGAATGTTCAAGTGAGCGTGTTAAATGGCATTTACGTTATAGCTAGAGCTCCAAATTCTTGGCTTATGAAATCGCATAGGCAAAGTAGATGGCCCAACCCAAATGATAAAGGGATGTTTAGAAGAAATCGATAATCAAATTATAGAAATCAAAAGACTTTGTATGTCAACGAAAAAGTGTCTATAGTACTGCTTCGCAGTACTGTGAGTAGGGTACGAACTTTTACGAATAGTACTGCAAAGTATGGCCCATTCACTCTCTGCCATAAATTTCCAGTACTCACAATAATCAGAAACCATAGGGTGGTGCCAATCTGCTAAACAACCATACAAGATGGTATCATAAGGATGGTATCATAAGGATGGTATCATAAGAGTGGTATCATAAAGATGGTTGATTCAAATTCTCAAAGCAATGGTGAAGGTGCAAAGTGGTACTTGAGGAGAATGGAGCACACGGTATAAACCACTACGAGAGGCTAATGATGACTCGAGCGTAGAACTTTTTCAAAGTATCAGAAATTGTTTATATTTCACAATGCTCAATATTACTGAATGATACTTGTAAGAATATGACTGGATACAGATATGACTGAATACAAATATCACTGAATAATCAATAAGGCTGGATAAAAATATCACTGAATAATCGATAATGCTGAATACAAATATCACTAAATAATCATATGACTTGATAATCAATACGGCTGAATACAAATATGCCTGAATATACCTAAACTAAATTCTAAACTGCTAGTCTATATACATTCCCTTCAAAATTATATTTAACCAACAAGTCTCCCATACCGTAGCTCTCATTATGCTCATTATTATATTTTATACTCTCATTATATTTCATACTCTTATTATGTTGCTTATGATATTTCGCACTCACCATTCAAAACAAAAACCGCGTTCATGTCCCAACGAAGCCGTAAGAGACAAGCAGACAACGAAGACGGGAGATCGTCACCACAGCCATCGTCGCCACCACTAGGGTCGAGTCCACAGCTCCCTCCTTCGTCGCCAGCAGTGCCGTTCATGGACGATATGGAGGAGGAAGAGATTCATAATGACTTCAACGACTTGAACCCCTCGGATGAAGAAGATGGGGAGGACTTGATGGACAACATGGAAAGAGACTACCAAGACCGTGCCGAGCAGGACCACTACGACTTGGGAGACGGGAACATCGACGACGACGAGTACGACGCAATGGATGCTGGTACCCGTCGACGGATCGAGTCGCAAATGAATCGTCGTGACGCACTTCTAAATCAAACAAGTGGAAGGTCTCGTCGTCAAGCGTTCATGGAAGGAATCGGGGAGGAAGATGAAGAGGAAGACTACGATGATACCAATATGGATCAATATGGATTGCCCATTCAAAGAAGACGACGCAGAACAAGAGACGAGGACAACGATATGCTTGATGACGTTGAAATCGACCCTTTCAATGAGGAATTATCTTTGGATAGCTTGACCGATATCAAAGCTCCAAGTATCACAGAATGGATTTTACAACCTGCTGTTTCTAGATCCATTGCACGTGAATTAAAGTCATTCCTTTTGGAATATACTGATGATAAAGGACGTTCAGTTTATGGTGCCAGAATTAGAACTTTGGGTGAAGTTAATGCCGAATCTTTAGATATCTCTTATGCTCATTTGGCAGATTCTAAAGCCATTTTAGCCTTGTTCTTGGCAACTTCACCTGTTGAAATGTTGAAAATTTTTGATATTGTTGCTATGGAAGCTACTGAACTTCACTATCCAAATTATTCTCAAATTCATCAAGAAATTCATGTTAGAATCACCAACTTTCCAAATCTTTTGAATTTGCGTGATTTGAGAGAAAGTAATTTGAATCAATTGATTAAAGTTGGAGGTGTGGTAACTAGAAGAACTGGAGTTTTCCCACAATTAAAATATGTTAAATTTGATTGTCTTAAGTGTGGTAGTGTACTTGGTCCATTTATTCAAGATTCAAATACTGAGGTTAAAATATCATTTTGTACCAATTGTCAATCTAAAGGACCATTTAGAATCAATTCAGAAAAAACATTATATCGAAACTATCAAAGAATCACTTTACAAGAAGCTCCAGGTACTGTTCCTGCAGGTCGTCTTCCAAGACATAGAGAAGTGATTTTACTCTCAGATTTAGTTGATGTTGCTAAACCCGGTGAAGATATCGAAATTACTGGAGTTTATAAAAATAATTATGATGGAACATTAAATGCTAAAAATGGGTTCCCAGTTTTTGCAACAGTTATTGAAGCAAATTCAGTACGTAGAAAAGATATTCTGGGTGATGATTCAGGATCATGGTCAGAAGAAGAAGAACGTGAATTTAGAAAATTATCTCAACAACGTGGTATAATTGATAAAATCATACTGTCAATGGCACCATCTATTTATGGACATAAAGATATTAAAACTGCTTTGGCATGCTCACTTTTTGGTGGTGTACCGAAAGATGTGAATGGGAAATTATCAATTAGAGGAGATATTAATATTTTAGTTTTAGGAGATCCTGGTACTGCTAAATCACAAATTTTAAAATATGCTGAAAAAACAGCTAATAGAGCAGTTTTTGCAACTGGTCAAGGTGCTTCTGCTGTTGGTTTAACTGCTAGTGTTCGTAAAGATCCAATAACTAGAGAATGGACTTTAGAAGGTGGTGCTTTGGTTCTTGCAGATAAAGGAACATGTTTAATTGATGAATTTGATAAAATGAATGATCAAGATCGTACCTCAATTCATGAAGCTATGGAACAACAATCTATTTCTATTTCTAAAGCTGGTATAGTGACAACTCTTCAAGCTAGATGCTCTATTGTTGCTGCTGCCAATCCAAATGGTGGACGTTATAATTCAACTTTACCTTTATCACAAAATGTTGATTTAACTGAACCAATTTTATCACGTTTTGATATTTTATGCGTTGTTAGAGATTTGGTAAATCCAGAACTGGATGAACGTTTGGCTAGTTTTGTGGTTAATTCTCATATGAGATCTCATCCATTAAATGATGGTTTGGATACTAAAGATAATGATGAAGATATGGATGATGATGAAAGAGCTATGAGACAACAAAAAAATGATCAAGCTAAAGAAAATGAAATATCTCCAATACCTCAACGTACCCTTGCAAAATATATTAATTATGCAAGAACAAAAGTGACCCCAAGATTACATCAAATGGATATGGATAAAGTTTCAAAAGTTTATGCTGATTTAAGAAGGGAATCCATCACCACCGGATCTTTCCCAATTACGGTTCGTCACTTGGAGAGTATTCTTAGAATCGCTGAAGCATTTGCAAAAATGAGATTAAGTGATTTCGTTTCCCAGAGTGATTTGAATCGTGCCATCAAGGTGAGTATCGACTCTTTTGTGGGTGCTCAAAAGATTACAGTGAGGAAGCAATTGCAAAAGTCTTTCCAAAAGTATACCTTACCAACAAGAAGTTGATTAGAGTTTGTATGATAGTTAATAAAATTAGTGAATTGTGTGAGGAATTGTATTTCATATGATGGTGGAGTCGTGCGTGAGGGCGTGAGTAGCGATTTCAAAAAGGACAAACGAAACACACTAGCTTCGCTCGTTCGCTTGTCTTTTTTGTCTTGTTGCTCGTGTCCAATGGTGGTATAAAACAAACGTATCAAGGCAACTTGTCCGAGCGGTTAAGGAGAAAGACTTGAAATCTTTTGGGCTCTGCCCTCGCAGGTTCGAGTCCTGCAGTTGTCGTTTTTTTTCAAGAGTGAATAACGATGGAACTTGACTGGAAGTGGCCAATTTGATACTACACCATGATTGAATTGGTTTGTTTTAGATGGGTTTTGCCTGTATATTGTTTGATTTTTACCCAATCCTTGTGATTTCGTGGAAAGTGGACTGTATACGGCTATTGCTTGAATCTTTAAGGTTGACTATTGTGATGTAAACCAAGTGCATTACAATTGCAACTGTTTTACGCAAAAATATAAGATGGTCTATATCGTGTTATAAAAGTCAACTTTGGTTGACCCAAGCATAAGGAGCACTGAACTAGAACTTGACTTTGAGTATTCAAAGTGGGGCATGTATATGACCTGACTCAAGTATGATGTATCCAAGAAAACTCCACGTCTTACTGAACACATACATCCACTCAATGGGGCCACATCCAATTCCTAACTGCTGAATGGGAGGTTTATATTGGTAAGTAAAAAGTGGAATTTTAACTAGCTTGCCCCGTTTCACTTATAGCTTGGATCATTTTTCACACCTACATACTTTGCAAAGATTAGTTTGGTTTCGGCTGGATCCATGACAATACCAAATTGCCGTTTCAACCTCTGTAAGTTAAAAACAGAGCAAGACATTGAGTATTCTAAAGAGAGAATACTCCAGAGATTCAGGTTATAATAGGATATCGATTTATATGCCCAGGTTGGCTATTATATCCCGTATTCCTGCATTCTGAAGTATCCTCTCACTGGGGTACTTCCTATACTTATTATCTATTAATCTGAACTTACAATTAATATAACAACGCCCACTAAACTCCTTATTCACATTCTCCGTTCTAAACTAAGCTAATTCTCACCACCTGAGGGGATTACCGATTATATCGGGAACTAAACTCCCCTCGTCACAATGTCCATCCGGCCTCGATTCCCCAAATACGGAACCGGTATCATTGACTCCACCTACGAGACAGATAAACCCTCAGTTCTGTCGTCGTAACCCATATGTCCTTCGACAGTCCCGCAGTCCTATCGACAATCTCTCAATTTGTAGCTGTGTCCTGCATCCAATGCAGGCGGCCATCCTTGACCCCAAAAATTGCAACATTGGGCGTGTGGCGTAGTTGGTAGCGCGTACCCTTAGCATGGGTAAGGTCTCGGGTTCGATTCCTGACTCGTCCATTTTTGCCATTTGATCCTCTTTATTGATTAAAGAATAGTTAACAACTGGAAGTTTCCCATTTGTTTTTTTGAATGTTTTTAGGTTTATATGTCTTGGACCCTGGAACGAGTTTTTTGATAATACCTTGTGCCCATGATGTTGAATTTATGAAGGCAATTTATTATGGATCTTGTTTGTTAGTTAGCTCTTAGTTGTTCTTGTTTGCTGGTTAGCTTATAGTTGTTCTTGTTTGCTAGTTATCGTTTAGTTGTTCATATATATTAGAAACCATTTATGATGGTTCTTGTAAAAATTCATCATGGTATTTTGTATGCTTAAATACCAGAAACTCTAAACAATGTCGCCATTATACAATAATCCCCTATATAATGGATCCTGTATTGCAAAGATACTCCTGCTCATTGAAAGCTCATGGATAACCAAAAATCCTTTTCGCAGCAAAGTGTTGCAGATATTTCCATAGAAATAATCTACACTCTTGAATAGTCCATAACAGTAATTAGCAAACTGTCTATCAGCAGAATGTTATCCATAATATCAATTAGCATAAACCAGCTATCTATCATCAAAAAGTTATTCATTAACCATTTTGTTCCTCTCTCCAACTCTTTACCCTATTCGTAGTTTTCTTGTGTTGATTATTCATTTCTGGAAAATGTATACATAAATATAAAAAAATTAAACAATTTCAACCATTTCCCGCTGACAATGTGGTTGTTCCGGCCTATACTCCTGACTTTTGATATAGTCTTCGTATCCTTAAATCGGTCACAGAAAATGCTCTGAAGCAAAGAAATCTGAAATGAGAAATCTGAAATGAAAAAGACAATCCTGAGTACGAAATAGCCAGATCACCAAACTACGGCTCACTAGAACATCGAAAGGATAAACATGTTTGCTCATGTTGTATAGTTTGTAATTCCACCTCAATTTGCTCGTTTTCGCTCCTCACTCACTCACTCACTCACTCACGCACTCACTCGCTTCGCTCGTTCGGACCATGGTTGGTGAAAATGACCATGTTTGGTAAAAATAGCCAAATAAACGCGTAATGCTCAACTTGGACGAGTAAGTAGCCAGTGGTGATTTGCCTTAGCCCATGCTAACAAACAGAACGATAGAAAACATCAAGCAGTGCAAGCATATTCCCGAGAGAGACGTGGAGGAGCTCTGCTCCAAGGTGATCGAGCTTCTAGTGCGAGAGGCCAACATCCAGCAGGTTGATACGCCAGTGACCATCTGCGGGGATATCCACGGACAGCTACACGACTTGATCACCTTATTCAAGACTGGGGGCGAATGCCCGCAGACACAGTACTTGTTTCTAGGAGACTTTGTGGACCGGGGGTTTTACAGCTTGGAGTCGTTCCTACTCTTGGTGAGCCTCAAAGTACGGTATCCGGATCGCATCACGCTAATCCGTGGCAACCACGAGTCGCGACAGATCACCACCGTGTACGGCTTCTACGACGAGTGCGTGAGGAAGTACGGGTCGGTGAACGTGTGGAGACATTGCTGTGAGGTGTTTGACTACTTGTCACTAGGAGCCATAGTGGGAGGGAAAAATGGGGTATTTTGCATTCATGGCGGGTTGAGTCCAGCCATAGAGACGGTGTCGCAGATCAGAGTGATAGATAGGAAACAGGAGGTACCCCATGAAGGCGCCATGTGTGATTTGCTTTGGTCAGATCCGGAGGATGTACCTGGCTGGGCAATAAGTCCGAGAGGTGCTGGGTATTTGTTTGGCGAAAACCAGGTTCGGAAGTTTCTTCATCAAAATGACATTTCTTTGATTGCCAGAGCACACCAGTTGGTCATGGAGGGATACAAGGAGATGTTTAACCTGCAGTTGGTTACGGTCTGGCTGGCCCCAAATTATTGTTATCGATGTGGCAATGTCGCTAGTGTCTTGACTATAGACGACATGCTAGAGAGAGAGTACAAGGTTTTCTATGCTTCACCTCAAGATGTTAGCATGGTGCAGCTGAAGAAGCCAGTGATTGAGTACTTTATATGATTTGGTGATGGAGATTTTAGAAATCAAGTACTAAAAATGTGATCTTAAACTTTACTATACAAGACAATAGTTATACGTCATCAGCTGATACTCCCACAACTAGATCATTTTCGTGATTACTTATACAAGTTATGTCATCAAAACTCAACGCTTATCGCTGCTTTTTCTGATTTGCTAATCGACACGGTTGAAAGTGATTGCTACATTATTGCGGCACGGGTCTTTAGAGGTTTGCTAATGTAACAAAAAAAAAAAAGGCTGCTGGGCAGCTAAACATGTTGAACGATTCATCATTTGCATTAGCTTGATGCTACGAGAAGGAGGGGTTTGCTACATAAAACCCAATATTAATTTCAGCATTAACATAGAAATACTCCAACACAATAGTTCATGTGTAGTATTAAATGCGATTCACAAGGACATGAATCCATTCCCGTTTTATCAACGGCCCCATTCAACTTATTGGCTACCCCTGAGAGTTTTAATTCTTGCGTTTGTGATCAAGACTAAGCAGTCACTTTATGTTTTGTTTGCTATTTTAGCTCCGACAAACATTTTGCTTTGGGAGGATTGTTGATCCTATAGCGTTATTTTCTACGCAGTGGATGAATGGTGTTGATTCTACCCAGTGATGATATTGGCACCATCCATGAGGCAATGGTGTTGGTTCTACGCAGTGGCGATCTTTAGCATCATCCATGACGCAATAAAGTTGTTTTTAAGCGCTCTGTTATAGTGATTATCTTTTATCGCTCTGTTCTACGCAGTGGTCATCAATTATCGCCCTGTTGTACAGTGATGCTGATCTTTAGCACATTTTGCTGCTTAGGGTGCTGATCTGTAGTGTGCCTTTCTATATTCTGCAGAGACATTTCCTTTAGATTAGCACAGTGGGCTAAACCTCATTATTAGAAAGTGACTAGTGTATCGGAGTTAATTTTTCCGGTAAGTTTGGTGGGAGTGTTTTCTTTCGTATATCGGAGTTTTATGAGAATGGTTTTGGTGATGCCGAAACCTGGATATGTGAGATGAATGTGACAAGGAAACGTGACAAGAAAACGTGATAAGAAAACGTGACAAAGGAGGATTGAGATGAACATGACGAAGTGAAATGTTAGATGAACATGATAAAGACTTTTCTAAATTTGGACCTGAACTTTAAATTCTTGACTTGAGGATCGAGATTTAAAGTATTAATAGCATATGAGCTATATTGGTTTGTAGCTCGCATGTCTGTTGAAACAAAAGTATCATGTGATGAAACGACATCATGTGATGCAACCGACAAGTATCATGTGAGACTGACAAGTGTCATGTGGTGAGACGGACAAGTGTCATGTGATGCAATAAATCTGTCCAGATACATCTATTCTGATACAACTTAAAGGTCTCATCTTTCGAGAGGTCCAAATTCCCAGTGCACTTGCCGCGTGGTGAATCTCAGAAATCCCGATCGAGTTGCATAGTCATATTATCGCTTGTACATGTAATCGCTTAGGAACACACATTTTACACAAAACCTTATCAAGGATCGCAAATGGAAATGGAATAGATTTGGAGAACCGGTCAAGTCGAATGACCAGAGTACTCGCAAGGTACAACATGAAGGATTCCCACCCGAGGTTCTTAACTATTGCAGTTTTCATACACGTTTCAAAGACTTCAAAAAAAGGTTTCAGACACAGAGAAGAAGAGTTTTGTGCAACTTGTTTGTTAAGGATTGCTGCGGTTGATGCAGACAAAAGAAAAAAAAATTTCAGACTAATATATAGTCATGGGATAGTAGCAGGAAAAATAAAAATTTAGCGATACTACCATGCAAAGTATTCTTTCAATCATATTTATTGTCGGGCTCGTCAGTGCCGTTGACCCAACCACCACAACCACATCATCATCCACAGTGCAGACGCTTGTGTGGGTGACCGGAATGGCCAATGGAAAAACCACGGTGACCCAGTCGCCATTCTCACAAGCATTTCAACCAATGTTCACACAGGTAGAAAGCCCATCCTCGGGGAACATTGGAATGGGCACACTTGCCGGAGACATTGGGAAAGTAAGGAGTTATTCCCAGACCACAGTTACCAAGAACATGGCATCATCCATGAAGAGAAGCCTTGTGGATGACTCCAAGTACGGAGGGCTTCCTCTCGTGATTTACGCTACCATTTTCGGAGCCCTTTATGTTTTAATGCTTTAGTTGTGAAGAACCAGTGTAGTTATAGATTTGCAATATAGACTGGATAATATGAAGAGTGTAGATGATTAATCGATGATTGAGAATAAGTGGTGATCAATATGATTGGCATTGAATCGATGGTTACATTAAAGGGATGACACTATTACTGATCTAAGGGGGCATATATGCTTTGTGTGGTATATGACATGATTGATCATGGCATTGAGAATACCCAAAAAAAAAGAAATGTGATGGTGCGAACCTTGAACCACAAAACGTTTGATGACGAACAATAGAGAGCTTTGTTTATCCGCGCAGTGCCTTAAGCGAAATTCCGAGTATGTTGTAATTAAGGAGGGGGGGATTTTGGGGGGGGGGGG